>JADBJO010023021.1:15000-20000 GCA_016801955.1 Conus betulinus
TCGCCTTCCAAGTGCAGGCCTGAGCCCTTGCCTACCCTTCCTCCCGCCAAATTTACCCATCCCCTGCGCTCTCAGCTCCATCCCCTCCCCCTCACCCCCCAGCCGTGTCTTCTTTCCCTCCTGCTTGCTCCGTCTCACCTCCACCTTCCCACCACGCGCTGACTCCTCCTTCCTTCTGATCTGTTAAAACGGCAGCCTGCCTGGGATGCGACCACCACACTCTTTGGTTTGCATTAGCTTGTTCATAATCCAACTAGAATCGCAAAGACATCTTCTACATTGCTGGATCATATCTATACGAACAACAAAGCCATGGTATCCAATATAACTGTGGGCAACAAAAGCATAAGCGACCACTGTCTCATTTTGTGCACTTGGTCTTGTAAACTTCCAAAGCAACAGAATAAGGGCCACACAACCATTCAATATCGCAGCTTCAAATTTCAGTGAGGATGAATTTTCCTCGACTTAAGCTTAGCTCCTTTCTACAGTGTACTCAATTACACAGATCCAAATGAAGCGTATAATACCTGGTATAATATCTTTCTTTCAATCGTTGATAAACATGCTCCACTTAGAAGAAAAAGGGTAAAACACAGAGTACTTCCCAGCTGGCTGACAAAAGACATTATTATAGAAATGGCACTAAGGGATGCACTAAAAAAACCGCAAAAAAAAGTAGATGAATATAAAAAGCAGAGAAACAGAGTATCAGATCTAGTTAGAAAATCAAAATCTGAGCATTTTAGGAAACTGATAAACGCAAACAGGGATACAGCATCATTATGGCGTGCTGTTAATGAAATAACTGACAGTCAAAAACGAAATCAGATAATACTGCGACTATGTGGTCTGCTAACACTTTCAACAATCATTTCCTTCAGTTAACCGAATCAATACAGACGGCTGCCAATGTTACATTTTTTAATCGATATGAGACTCCAGCTGTTCTCCAATCGTTTTGCCAAGAACGATTAAATACAAGAGATTCATTTAGCATCCCCTTGCTTGCTATTAATGAAGTTGGTTCCTTAATTTCAAAACTTAAAAAAAAAAAAAAAGCAGTGGGTCCAGATAACTTAAATGCTTCTATACTCAAGCTTGCTCTACCTTACATTGTTGATACCTTACGTATGTTTATAATTTGTGCATTGATCAGAATGTCTTCCCATGTGGTCTAAAGGCTGCAAAAGTCATTCCCTTACCCAAATCAAGAGATCTCACTGATTTAAACAATTTTAGACCAATATCTCTTTTATCCGTTGTATCGAAACCTATTGAGATGCATGTTCACAAACACCTAACTAAACACATGGAACATCACAAACTGTTCCACCCATTTCAGTCAGGCTTTCGTCGAAATCACTCATGCCACACGGCCTTGACACGCCTCTGTGATACATGGCTATCAGCCATCAACGAAAGAAAACTCACTGGAACTGTTTTTTCTCTCGATTTTAAGAAAGCCTTTGATCTTGTAGACCACAACATATTATTTAAAAAAATGACTGCATATGTTCAAAATCCGGCAGTAGTCACCTTCTTTCAGTCATATCTTGAAAACAGGACCCAGCGTGTTTACTTAAACGGTACTTATTCTTCTGAAGGAATAGTGAGCTGTGGTGTTCCACAAGGCTCTGTCCTTGGACCTCTTCTCTTCTGTATTTTCATAAATGACCTACCGATGCACATATCTCACAATGATGTCATCTGTGATCTGTTCGCTGACGATAGCTCTCTTCACTGTAGTGATACAAACATCATATCTGTACAAATATCGTTACAACAAAGTATAACGGATGTCTTGGAATGGTGCAACCAAAACCGAATGGTCCTTAATCCGCACAAAACAAAATATATGGTCCTAACATCGAGACAGAAACATCAACGACAGCATCTTATGTTGAGCCTAAAAATGAGTGAAAACCTTGATCGAGCAGGTTACCGAACATCGTGTCTTAGGCGTGATCATCGATGAGAGAAATTTTAAATGGCAATCACATATAAATCATGTTTGCAAACAGTTGGCTCGCAATTTGTTTTTTTACTCCATAAACTCAGTTATTATGTTGAACCACACATCCGGAAATTATTTTTTGAAGCCCATTGCCTTTCTCACATCACTATGCATCCACTGTCTGGAGTGGTGCCGGTGAAAATCACATAAAAAAGATCAACTCTATGTATAGACGGGGAATTAAGCTGATTCTTCCCGACAAGTCTCTATCGACCACGAGCAAATTCGCAAAACTAATGATGTTACCACTGCAGAGCCAACTGACCTATAATAAGGCAGTACTAATGTTTAAAGTCCATGCAAACATGGCGCCAACATATCTTGCTGAGTTTATCCAAATGGCAAACAATGCGATATGATTCAAATAATTACATTTTACCACGTGTCCGCATTGATTTGTTCAAATCTAGTTTTGCATTTTTTTTTGGTCCATCTGTGTGGAACTCTCTTCCTCCGTCTGCCAAAACATGTCAATCACTGCCGTCCTTCAAATCAGCAATACTTGAACATTTACTTGAACAATAAATCTAACCCTTTTGACCAAAGTCTCTCAACGCCCTACTTTTATGCTTGCCTCTGTATTAGCTAATGAAAATGTGTGTGTGTGTGTGTGTGTGTGTGTGTGTGTGTGTGTGTGTGTGTGTGTGTGTGTGTGTGTGTGTGTGTGTGTGTGTGTGTACGTGTGTGTGTGTGTGTGTGTGGGTGTGGGTGTGGGAGTGCGCTTGCGTGCGTGTATGTGTCAGCGTGTGCGTGCATGCGAACGCACACGCGTACGTGTCTGTGTTTTTTTGTAATTTTTTTTTTTTATCATTATCATTCCTATTACTATTGTTATTGTTTTTATTATAATGTTGCTATATTCTTCATTGTTTCTGCCATTATCAATATGTGCAGTTTGTTTTAGTTGAATGTTGTAGAATAGCAAGGACAGATTGGAAGAATAGGCATGCCTAAAATCTTTATCCTTGAGTAAGTGTGTGTGTGTGTGTGTGTGTCACACACACACACACACACACACACACACACACACACACACACACAACTAGCAGTAGAAGCATGCAGATAGCCTATCATAGATCATCAGTGTGGCATTCTGGCAAGTACAAGGTCTGGTGTCCGCAGTTCATGCTGATCTCAAGTTTCTTTGGCCTCTGCGGACAAAATTACATGACAGGCTATCAGTACCAGCACAGTGAAATTAACGGAGGCCAAAATCAACGAACTGATACACGCGGTAACGGCTTTGTGTCCCAGCTGGTCTCTCTGATGATGCGCTCTGTCGCATTATCATACGTCTTATCGCGCAACCCGTCCCCTCTCACTTCCCCACCCCACTCCATGCCCCTTCACTCACTGTTGTAACCGTCCGCATCAGTCCCCACAAGAAGAGTCAGATCTAGAGTTCATGGATGGGCCATGATTAGGAGTGACCTTACGTATGAATCAGTTTCACTGACAGAGATGCAGTTCCAGAAATAAAATAATAATCTAGCTGAGACACGACATTTGGAATTCTTTTCTTTGTTCCACTGGAATCCAGAGTGGACTGCTGGGTTTACCTGCTTGAAAGATCAATGTGGCGGCGTAGGGATTTTCTAAGCTTAATTTTTTTTAGAAGTCTAGGAGCTTTCAGTTGCGGACAGCCCGTGAGAAGAGAGTGCTATAGTGAATTGCTATAGACCAGACAGAATGCACGCACAGCCTGTTGTGGTAATACAAAGACGGGATAGGCGTAACATGCCAGTCATTTGGCAAATAGTTGTGGGCTTGTAAACATACTTTGTATATAATTTTTTTTTAAATAACACACTTTGTATATTATAAAAAGGAGCAGCTACTCTTGAAGTGGAAGACAGTTGTAAGTAACTAGTCCTTCGGTCCCTGTAAGGTTTAATACATATTTGTGCGTTTCAATTCTTTTTTTCGGAGCCACATGCTTCGCTCAAAATTAAAAAAAAAAACAACACAAAACAAAACTTCTTTTCATGGATGGTCAACTGGTCACACACACACACACACACACACACACACACACACCTTATTCCTTTCTCTCTCTCTCTCTCTCTCTCTCTCTCTCTCTCTCTCTCTCTCTCTCTCTCTCTCTGTTACCCCTTCCTCCCCCCCACCTCCCCGTTCCCTCTCATAGCTACATAGCTATGCTTATCACCCAAAACTGCGAAAAACCCAACAGCAGACCATTCCTCTACATACTAGACAACCAACATAATTCTCGTCTTGGGCACACTCCCCCCCCCCCCCCCCCCCTCCTGCAGCTCCTCCCCGTCACCTCAAACCTACCCCCGTTATACCGCTGCTCCTACAGACACTTTACTGCCGTCATCCCTCATCCCCTGCCTCTCCACCTTGTCATGTTCGAGCGCTACACTCTGACACCTACATGGTCAAACCATACCCAAAGTGCTCTCATTCTTGTTAGTGAGACGTTTTTAATTATAGATCTCAGGAAGAAAAAAAAAAAAAAAGAAAGAAAAAAAAAAAAAAAAAACAGAAAAAAAGAACAGAACAAAAAAAAAAAAAAGAAGAAAGCAATTATCGATCGATAATTCCCTTTGTGACGCACTGACTTTAGGTTACCACCTAGTGACCTACCTATGTACGTGTTACAGAGCTAGTCACCCATCTTCTTGACCTAGTCAGTTGTGTAGGGAGGGACCTGATAACCCCGTAGTGACCCAGTGATCTCTCAGTCAAGCCAAACTGAAGAGAACACGCATCACACGCACCGTCAGATACCCAGAAGGCATGTGATGAGTTGGCGTTTTGGAGAAACGAAACAAGATCAAACAATTCTGAACACACTCCATGGGAATCTCTAATGACTCGCAGAAATTGGCCCTGATTCGGGGCAGTAACTGGTAAGATCCATAGCTGCTATTTTCATTTTCCCTTTCCTCCCCCCACCCCTATTCTTGCATTGCAAGGAGACGACAAGGGCAAAATATGAGACTGTAAAAACTGATCT
>JADBJO010023021.1:25000-27093 GCA_016801955.1 Conus betulinus
CCCCCTCTCCGTCAAACCACCCTCCTGACCTCCATGGACCGCTCTCCCCGCAACAGGTCAGCTACCCCCAACAAGCGGCGCCTGTCCAGACAGCGACACGGCCCGGGAGAGGGAACAGAGAAATACCGGCGCTGTGACCGTGGATCGGGTGGTTCTTTGACGGCGGATGTTGTGGACTCTTGAGTCAGAGTCCGCGTCAGCTGATCGGGGGACATAGCTCAGGTTTGCCCTTCTTGTCTACCAACGGATAATGACCCGAAAATATATCATGGACCATGAGTTTGAACAGCGTTTACCTGGTTTAAATTGTTGATAGATTAATCAAATAAACTAAGGTTTTCATTCCATGAATAAAATTAATATTGTTTCACTAAATGTTAGAGGTTTATAAAACAAGTTTAAAAGGAAATCTTTGTTTGCATATTTTAAAGAAAAACGTTTTGATATTATTTGCTAACAAGAATGCCACATAACATACATGTAAAGGAATGGGAAAAAAAATGGGGTGGAGCAATTTTTTTCAATGAGGGTACGAACAAAAGCAGAGGAGAAGTTACTTTGATTCCAAAACACTTCAAAGAAAAGTTAACTTGGAGCTTGCACAAGATAGAATCCTAGTCATTTCAGTGGTAAATGAATACTATAATATAATGGTTGCCAATGTTTATGCACCCAACCAGACGAAGGAAAGATTATATTATCGAAAGTTGATTGAAATTTTCAATTCTATAGAGCATGAACATTTAATTATTCTTGGCGATTTTGACTGTACACTGAACAGTGATCTCGACATAGTGTCGGGTCAACCCCACGACAGATCGGAAACTGCCGGTTTTCAACATGTTATTGATACATTAGATTTAACAGATGCCTGGAGACTTTATCATCCAAAAGAAAAAGATGCCGTATGGATTCATCTGAACCCGTGTATTGCGCGAATATTAGACTATTGTTTTGTTTCTGAGAACATTTTGCGTTTCTGTACTATGTGTGAACATTTTTTTTTTTGTTCCAAATTCCGATCATAAGGCTGTTGTCCTTGAACTGAATGAGAATGATTTCACTCGAGGACCAGGATACTGGAGGTTCAATAATAGCTTTCTTAAAAACGTTTTCTTTGTACAAAAAATGAATAACATGTTAGATACATTTCTTTCAGACAACGAAACTCTGAATGATTTAGAGAAATGGGAAATGTGTAAGGTTAAAATAAGTAATTTTTGTATAGATTTTGGGACAGATCTGGCGTGTAATAAAGAAACGAGTCTCTAATATTGCAGTCACAGTTACAAAATCTAGAAAAAGAGCTTGCCAAGGATCCTGAAAACGAAAATATTAATAAAAGATTTATGAACGTAAAACAAAACCTAGAGATTTTGCAGGCTTACAAAACTAGAGATGCTCAGGTAAGATGTAGGCTTAAATGGATAGAAGAAGGAGAAAAGAATGCAAAATATTTTGTGGTTTAGAAAAGGCACGGAGTAGAAATAGGATTATTACAAGACTGTGTAAAGAAACGGGTAACATTACTACAGATCAAAGAGAAATAATGCAAGAACAAACGGCATTCATAGACGATTGTATACTCAGAGTACTGAAGCAGCAAATGCAGAAAAAGCTGCTGACATTTTTATCGAAAATGTAGAATTAAGACAGTTAGAAGAAACGACAATATCTACTTTGAAGAAGATGAAAAATGGCTCCGCTCCAGGAAGCGATGGCTTAACAACCGAGTTTTATAAATTTTTTTTTTTGGTCAAAATTAGGCAGTGTTGTTACTAACTCCTATATTGAATCCTTTAACAGAAGAAACCTCTCATTTACACACAACACCAGGCATTATAACTCTTTTTCACAAAGGTAAAGACTTGGGGATAAACTTAATAACTGGAGACCCATTACTCTTACTAATTCTGATTACAAAATTTTGGCAAAAGTACTCTCAGAAAGACAGGGTAAAGTCATCCATAACTTAGTCAACGAAGGGGTACTTACTAGCTATAGATTATGAAAAAGCCTTTGATTCCATATTTAAAAAAAAAAGTCTTCTACATGTATTCAAAGTACTAGGATTTGGGACCAATTTCCAGAGA
>JADBJO010023022.1:0-2500 GCA_016801955.1 Conus betulinus
AATTGGAGAGGGACATGAGAAAAAAAGCCAACTTGTGTGCTTTTTGGTCTCTCTCTCTCTCTCTCTCTCTCTCTCTCTTCTCTCTCTCTCTCTCTCTTCTCTCTCTCATATATCGCTTATATAATATATATATATATACACACACCACACACACGCACACAAACATACATGCAAGAACACACAATTACACAAGTACACACATTTACATAAGTACACACAACACAAGCGCACAAAACACACACACACACACACACACACACAACACACACACACACACACACACATGTCAAGTACAAACAATTACACAAATACACACAACACAAGCGCACAGATGCATTCACACACACACACACACACACACACACACACACACACCACACACACACACACACAACACACACACACACACACACACACACACACACACACACACACACACATAGTACACAAATACACACAGCGCACAAACAAGCGCACAAACACAAAATTATTCACACACACCACACACACACACACACACAACACACACACACACACACACACACACTGCTACCCAACCCCCACACCTGCCTCCCAGTTACTCCCATTCCAAACCCACATCCACAGACAGAGAGAGAGAGAGAGAGAGAGAGAGAGAGAGAGAGAGAGAGAGAGAGAGAGAGGATGATTGGGCCGCCTCCTGAAATAGCCAGCAGGGACTGATCAGAAATCAATACACACAGCGGACTGCAGTCCCTCCCCCCTTCCACCAACCCCCCCCCACCCCCCCGTCCACTCGCCACACACAGACAGGGGTGGGGGTAGGGATGGGGGATGGGGGAAGAAGGGTGTGAGGAGGGGGGGGGGGGGGGCGGAGGGGAGAGAAGGGAAGGGGTAGCGTAGAGGAAGATAGCAGAACACATCTGCCAGAACTGTTAATGCACTGGCTTCCCTTCTCCTGTTCAATCCTTTCTTTTGTCTCCCTTCTCCTCCCTTCTCCTCCCCTCTACGTCTCACCACTCCAGATCTCTCTCTCTCTCTCTCTCTCTCTCTCTCTCTCTCTCTCTCTCTCTCTCTCTGTGTTTTGTTTTCTTCTTCACGATGTCGGAAACCATCGTCTTATCTCTCTTCGCTCCTCTTCTACCTTCACTTCACTTCCCCCCCCCCCCCCTCCTCCTCCCCCCTCCTCCCTTTTTTTCTCCTCACCCGGTCTTCTCTCGTCTCTCTCTCCACCACCACCACCACCACCACCACCCCACCATCTCCCCCAGAACGCGAACTGATCAATGGGTAGAATGTGTTTCGCCTGTGTCTAATGTTGAGTTGTTTGGGGATCAGTTTCGTCGTTTCAACCTTTCAATATTTAGATGAGCTAGCTGTTTGTGATGGAGTCCTAACTGCACGTTTCTTGTAACTCTCTCTGTGTCTCTGTCTCTCTGTCTCTCTCTCTCTCTCTCTCTCTCTCTCTCTCTCTCTCTCTCTCTGTGTGTTTCTGTGTCTCTGTCTCTCTGTCTGTCTGTCTGTCTGTCTGTCTGTCTGTCTGTCAGTCACTCTCTCTCTCTCTCTCTCTCTCTCTCTCTCTCTCTCTCTCTCTGTCTCTCTCTCTCTCTCCGTCTTAAAAAAGTTTTTTTTGATGATGTTAAATATTTAACAAAGTTTTGCTGTTTTATGATGCTAGAGTCTAAAATCAACAACACGATGACAAGACTTTAAATAAAATAACTAAACTAACTGACTGACTGACTGACTGACTGACTAACTAACTAGTTAACTAGCAAACAGATCACACAGGACAAGGGGTTTTTTTTTTTTTTTTGGTTTCTTTGACCTTGTTGTTTGTTGTTGTTGTTGTTTTGGTCGGTTGGATTGTATGCAATGCCGACATCCGTCCTGTGGCTGTGACGGGGAGGCTTCTTCATGCAGAAAGAGGAGGTGTTGTTAGGTGTGTTGGATCAGGAAAGGCACCACTGGTCATTTCCCTTCAGACCGGCCCAGTGGGCGGTGCAGTGTCTCCTCTGGTAGGTTTCCTTTGGAGGAAGATGGCTCCTGGTGGACGTCTGGGAGCCCAGATACTGGCAGGACCAGTCCAAATGTGGCTGCGATTGAACGATTCCGGGCATAGCGAGATGGGGAGAGATTGCCAGAGAAAAGGCATTAAAGATGGAACCGAGGGAATTGGTCTGTCGGGGTTACGAACGGGGGAAGAAACAGCCATAGGACTGAAGATTTCTTTCTTTCTTTCTTTTTTTTTTTTCAACAGTTTTTGTTCAGTCCCAACTTCCCCCAAATCACTAGGTAGCTCTTGACAGGCCAGATCACTTGGTACCTCTTGACAGGCCAAGTCATTGGGTACTTCTTACAGGCCAAGTCACTGGGTACCTCTTGACAGGCCAAGTCACTGGGTACCTCTTGATAGGCCAGGTCACTGGGGGTACCTCTTGATAGGCCAGGTCACTGGGTACCTCTTGACAGGCTACACCACTGGGTAGCTCTTGACAGGCCAAGTCACTGGGTACCTCTT
>JADBJO010023022.1:7500-12500 GCA_016801955.1 Conus betulinus
GGTCGCAGCCTATTACACCTTCGACACATACAAGACAAATGTCGGCAAGCGCTAAAGGTCAGAAAAGTTGGTCTTTGTCTTTTTGTCCACGCCTCGTCTGTGGCTGGGCGGCCATGCATCGGACAGTCGGGGACTGTGACCAGTGGGCGCACTCATCTGTGTGTGACCAGGGGGCGCACTCATCTGTTGTGACCTGTGGGCGCACTCGTCTGTTGTGACCAGGGGGTGAAACTCATCTGTTGTGACCAGGAGGGTGCACTCATCTGTTGTGACCAGTGGGCGCACTCATCTGTTGTGACCAGTGGGCGCACTCGTCTGTGGGCGCACTCATCTGTTCTCACTCAGGCGACAGGCGTGCTGGTGTCGTCGGGAAAACCGCCCAGTCATCCGACACTGAGTCAGTGGGCCAGTGAGCCCAGAGCCCGACACCAGCCGCGTTCAACTTGCCCGAGAACAGCGAACACGACAAACAGCCACAACAGCGAACACGACCAACAGCGAACACGACGAACAGCGAACACGACCAACAGCGAACACGACTAACAGCGAACACGAGCGAACACGACCAAAAGCGAACACGACCAACAGCAAATACGACTAACAGCGAACACGGCCAAAAGCGAACACGACCAACAGCAAATACGACTAACAGCGAACACGGCCAAAAGCGAACACGACCAACAGCAAATACGACTAACAGCGAACACGGCCAAAAGCGAACACGACCAACAGCGAATACGACGAAACAGCGAACACGGCCAAAAGCGAACACGACGAACTGCGAACACGACGAACTGCGAACACGACTTGGCAGCCGCACAGGTCCGGAGAAGGCATTTGGAACAATACTGAAACCCCACAGTAATGGCGGGGGACGCTGAAGCTGTGCTTGTAGGGGTCAATCTGGTACGAAAGAAAAGACGGCACTTTGAAGCAGCACACTACCCACGGGCAGCGCAATATCTGGGTTGACACTGAAAACCCGTTCACTAGCAAACCCAGCTGGCACAGTATGTTTTGAGTGCAGAACTTGGAGGTTGCAATTTGAACAGTTCTCACCTCATTAAAAAAAAAAAAAAATCTGTTATGAAAGGAGGCATTCCATCCACTTTTTCAGCTAAAGCTCATGATTGTAAACTGTCTATAACAATATCATCACGTTGAGTGGCGGTTATGCAAGAAAAGCGGCTTGAAATGTAAGTGCGTGCTTCTGCATGTGCGAATATGGATTTTTTTTTTTGTTTTGTTAGTTTTTTTTTAATTTGCTACATTGAATCCAATGTTTTTTTGACTGCTGTACTAAGATCAGTACTCGTCCTAACTGACTATCATCCATGCATACATATCAAATACTTTAGCGTCTTAAGCTTCTTATTCGTATCTCCAGCCACGTTTTTCTGTATGTTCCACCAAATGTCTTATAAATCTGGGTTTTGTGTGGGATATCCAAGGGAACCTTATGCAGAAAGCGAGCAAACACAAAAACCCAGATGTTCCAAGGGAACTTTCCAAGTCCGGCGGCAAACAGCGGCTCTGTCAGAATGTTCGTAGAATTCGTCCTTAGCTTATTGACAACAAACGGACAGCAACCACAACAACGGCGACAACAAAGCAAACCCAACGTGGACGATTGTCAGCAAGACGACACTGTTCATACCAGCCAATAACAACATTAGTCCATTTCATTTCAACGAGGTCTGCTGACGCAACCTAACGAACCTAATTTTGGCTATCGATTGATGTGGCAAGCGTTCTGCTGAGTTCACGAACCTTGCAAACGTTGTCTTCTGGTTGTGCGTTGCGACGTTATTGTGTAGAGTCGCGAACGTTGTTATGATTCAGTATGTTATTACATCAACAAACGTAGCGAACGTTAGAGCTATTGACCAATGCGGTGAACGGTCGTGTTGCTACTGATGAACACAGTAAACGTTGCGGTAGTGTTGAATGTGGCCGCTTTGGGAAGATCGATGACTGCGGCGCTGCACCGGGCAAAGCCGAGACGCTCTGTTCTGTCCGGAAAACTTCCTCGTTTATGGGGCTTTTCCATCTTGTCTGCCACTCCGGCTGTCTCTTTCCTGCCTTCTCTTTCCTTCTTCTTTCTCCTTTTGTTGTCTTTGATGTGATTTTTTTTTTCTGTACGTAAGGTCGACAAGTTAAATTTCTCACCCAAAGCGGCTCCCTTTTTTCTGGGACCTTTCATCTTGTCCGCCTGCAGTTGTTCAAGGTCTTTCTCTCTTTCTCTTTCTCTGTCGCAGCCATCTTAATATCATTCTTTCATGTTCTCGTTGTTGTGTTGTTTTTCTTGGCAAAGAGCTGAGGAGCTGCGCGATGCTTTTCCAGAAGCTCCTTGTTGTGTGGAACTTCAGATCTGGCCTGCCCGTGTTTGTTTTCACTGTGATTCCCCCATCTTTCTTCTCTCGTTGATGTCGTTGATGTTTTTCGGTTTGGTTTTTTGTTGCCGTTGTCTTTTGCTCAGAGAAGGAGAGAGAGAGAGAGAGCTGCCTTCTTTCCAGAAAGACCTTTGTTGTGTGAAGTACATTAAGGTCTGCCAAAAGATGTTCTCTTTTGTCCTGTTCTGTTGTGTGAAGTACATTAAGGTCTGCCAAAAGATGTTCTGTCTTGTCCTGTTCTGTTGTGTGAAGTACATTAAGGTCAGCCAAAAGATGTGTTCTGTCTTGTCCTGTTCTGTTGTGTGAAGTACATTAAGGTCTGCCAAAAGATGTTCTGTCTTGTCCTGTTCTGCTCCCCCTCCGCTCTCTCCTCCATCTCCCTCCTGCTGCTGTTCTCATTGTTAGGTTTAAGATCAAGATGAAGGGTGGGCTAGTTCAGTTCATTCCAGAAGCTTCCAGTCCGGGGATTTGGGTCTGGTCTGCTTCTGACTTGGCTTTCCTCTCAGTCCTTTTCCTCCTCGCTTCTTCCGCCTCCTGCTCTTCTTCTTCCTCCTGTCCTTCCGTTCTTCTCTTCGTCTTCCTCTTCCTTCCTCCTCCTCCTCTTCGTCTTCTTCCTCCTCCTCTTCCTCCTCCTCTTAATCCTCTTCCTCCTCTTCTTATTCTTCTTCCGCCTCTTCCTCCACTTTCTCATCTTCCACCCTCTTCCTCCTCCTCTTCCTCCTTCTCTTCCTCCTCTTCCTCCTCCTGCTCCTCTTCCTCCTCCTTTTCTTCATACTTCTCCTCCCCATGTTCCTTCCCTTCCTCCTCCTTTTTCCTCCTCCTCCTCTTTTCTCCTTTCCCTCCTCTTCTTCCTCCTGTCCCTTCCTCTTCCTCTGGTTCCTCCTCTCTCTCCTCTTCTCCTCCCACCTCTTGCTGTTCTGCTCAATGCTGTTTGTTGTTTCCAGACAAAATGTTAGAGCAAATAATCTTGCCGGAGGGTTCCTAGCTTTGATCTTAGCAGCCGACCTTTGATCTTTTCCTTTCGGTCATCGGCGTGGTTTATGTGGATCAACTGGCCGCAAGCTCAGTTCCGGGGGCCACAGGAAGTGGCCTGCGCGGACCTGGTCTCTTTCTGACCCTTCCCCGCCCTCGTTCCCCTCATCCTCTTCCGCTTCGGTTTTTCGACGTAGTGGTGATTGTTCTTTGTGCTGTTTCCAAAGCTGTTGTTACTTTGCGCGCAGATGCAGGCTAAATAGTCAGGTGTTTGTTTTATTCGAAACAAAAGTAATAGTCCTCCAAAGGGAAGAAAACATTATAGAAAATCACGATGCCACTCTTCTAATTTTCGGCCACGTGGCCGTTTTTAAGAGAGAAAAAAAAAAACAACCAAAAACAATGCAACTACGTGATGTCCATCTTTGGCAACTGGTCAGAGCAAAGATGGACATCACATAGTTGCATATTTTTTTTCTCTTGAAAAAGGCCACGTGGCCGAAAATTAGAAGAGTGGCATTGTGATTTTCTATTTTGTTTATTCGTTTTGTGTTTGTTTGTTTTTTGTGGGGGTCCAGTCTGTCTGTCTGTTTGTCTATCGGCAGGATAATTCAAAACAGCTGGATGGAACTTGTTCGAGGTTTACAAGTTAAGAAGACAATAAGATTTATTTCTTATCTTATTCTGTACTAACCCATAATTCTGATTAATCGACACTCAAGAGAGGTAACTCCCGTCACTCCCAGGTGTCCTGCCAAAGAAAATCGTCCTAGAACAGCTAAATCACTTCCTCCTCGTCTCTCTTCGTGTTTGTTGGTCACGTTTGTTCGTTACGGGCCTGTTTAAAGACTTCAGGGTCGAAACGCGTTGCTTGTGTAAGTCACTAGCTGGCTCCGTTCCGTTTGGTGCTCCACTAACACTGTCTTAATCATTCGGAAGCTACAACATTACTGAACACACAGTTACTAAAGTTGGAGGTTTCAAGTGAAATACCCATTCTTGAGAGGCCCATAGGACCGGAATAGCTCCATTGGGTAGAGCGCCGGACTCGTGATCCTGGGGTTGCGGTTTCGAATTTCGGTACAGGGTGATTTTTCCCTAGGAGTTAACATTGGTTCTGACTCCATTCCCCATACAGTCCTTCGAATGAGACTATAAAGCGAGGTTCCGTGTGTAAACACACACACCACACACAACGTCTTGCACACACGTAAAATCCCATCCCCAACTTTCGGAAGAGAAGGTCAGTTTGGCCGTTGGTATGGATGACACGTTACACATAGCATGCACCTTCCCGAAGATGGAAAATGGCTGCCTTAATGGCGGGATGAAAAAAACGGTCACACACACAAACTCCACTGCCTGTTTACACAGGCAGTGACCGCAGGAGTATCAGCCTGCGTACGCAGACGGGAAAAAAACGAAAGATGTCAGTGAAGTGCGTGTTTCTCTGAGGATATCCAGGAAACAATGTCACCCGTGTATTGCTCCGTCACTGCTCGTTACTAGTGCATGCAATCATATGTCAGTGAAGTCCGCCTGTGAAGGTTTCGGTGCCCGTGTCTTCCTGCCCTCAGCATGGCGGGCCATTGGTGAAGAGGCGATCGATGGAACGAATCCACACAAACCGTAAGT
>JADBJO010023022.1:20000-25000 GCA_016801955.1 Conus betulinus
TGGCTTGAGTACTGTGGAACCGAGTGTGTTGACTGTATATGTGAGACACTGTGGACGGGAGCCGGCGAGATCTGTGAGTGATATCAAGATATGTAATATGAACGCTGATATCTGATAATTGAAGTTCCTATGTATTGATAGCTTGATCTATATGCTGTGTAGTGACATATGTTGATTTGTACCAGTTCATATGAATGTATATTTTGATGGTTCAGGCAGCATAATTATAAAGAAAAAATGTAACTCGTGTGTTGCCTGGCTATCCATGTGCGTATGGTGTGGGTGTGTGTAGGGACTAATTATTACACGCATCCAAACTTTTGAGAACAGGAGTCAGACAGCAAAACACGCACCGCACACCATCCGTAACATCTGGTGACCCCTCCTCAAACAAAAAACAATGACCGAATTGTTTTTTTTGAAGAAGTAAACAAACAGCAGAATACACAAACCCAGAAATCACACATCGACTCGACGGAAAACGAAGCCGCTCAAGGAAGCAGTTCATGGAATCCTTCCATGAACTCCCACACAACAGAAGAACACAAGTTGTCGTCCCAACGAATTCTGAATCCCTTTGACATGCTAGCTTGTTGCTGACCTCACGGACAGCCTCTCCATACCCATACAGGGTAGAGACTACACATATCTACTGACCACTCGGTCAGCCTCTCCATACCCCAACAGGGTAGAGATAACACATATCTACTGACCACTTGGTCAGCCTCTCCATATAGTAACACTACGGAGAAAACGACGATTTAAACAAAATAAAATAGGCTGGACACCCAAGCCTCCGGCCGTTAGTTTTTGCTCTCTCTTCTCGTCAATATTATTATTTTCGTCATGTAGATACCTATGTCATTTTAAGTTGACGTCATACTTTATGTTGACGTCACATTCTCTTATTTCTTCCTTCTTTCTCTTATTTTTTCCTTCTTTCTCTTATTTCTTCCTCCTTCCTTTCCCCGTTTCCTTCATTTCTTCCCTTTCCCCCTCCTTTCTTCCCGGTTACCCCCATCCTTCTTCCTTTCTTCCTTGCTTTCCTCTTTCCTGCTTTTGTTTTTATTTTCTTTGTTTTGTCCGTCCTTCCTTACTTCATGCTGTCATCTTCTCTCCTTTCTCTGTTGGCTATCTCTTTCTTTCTTTCTTTTCATCAAACCGTCAGATATTTCTATTTTCTGTCTCCTGTGGATGCCTGAGAAGTCTTTCAGCACAGACGGAGTCTCCCTTCAATGGAAATACTATGCTTGTAATTTCCTAATGATTCAAACCAAACAGCTTTCGCCGTCAGCGTGAGGGCCAAGGTACATCTGACTTTGGGTTGTTTGCTTCAGCCGTAAATTGTCGGAGATGATTACGGATGCATGTTGCTGTTGTGTTGTTGTTGTATTGTTGTTGTTTATGACAAAACCTTTCTTTTCGTGTATGATGTAAGCCCAGACTGTGCCGCGTGTTGTCAGCTCGGCTGATTGGAGTTCAAGTGGAGCAGTAACAAGGCGCCATGTTTGTTGGTTGGAGGTAAACCTCGAATAGGCACCGCGTTACGAGGCAAATCAACGTTTGGAAAGACCCCCCTCCCCCCCCTCCCCCCCCTCCCTTCCTCCCCCCTCTCTCTTTCTCTCTCCATTCTGACTTTTTGTAACTTTTTTTTTTTTTTTTTTTTTTTTTTTTTTAAACAAGAACAGTACCCATTCACGCTTTTTTCAAAGCCTCTCCATTTTCGGTTTTCGGAAGGGAATTCCGACGTCATCCGACCTCCAGCTTCCTGTTTCCGGTCTCTACAGAACGTTTCCTGTCGCTTCCTTCCCCCCCGCCAACCAGCCCCCCCCCCCCCCCCCCCCCCCCGTCCCCCCCTCCCGGCCCGTCTCTGTCCCTACCTCGTTCTCCTGTCCTCCCCCCCTCCCACCCATCACGTCGACTTCTATTCTTTGCACCTCATCCCGTCCCGTGGTGCGTGTCTCGTCCTTCCCCTTTTTCAACTAAAACAGTTGGGACAGACCCAGCCCTTCCACCCCCACCACCCCCACCCCCACCCCACCCCCCCCCCCATCCCCATCCCCCCCCCCCCCCCCCCCCCCCCGCCCCTCCCATTCTGGCCGAGCAGCAAACAACAGGCGTGATGTGACTGGCCTGACACTGACCCCTGGACGGTCGCTCCTCTGGAACGAGATCTTGGTGCCTTCGTTGCTGTTTTAAACCGTGGAAGGAGGGGTGAGGCTGGTCTGGAGCTTAGGGAAAGGGTTAGGGAAAGAGCTTGTGTGTAGGCAAAGAGGTTGTGTGTGTGTGTGTGTGTGTGTGTGTGTGTGTGTGTGTGCGTGCGCGCGCGCGCCTGAGATGTATGGATATGAATGTGGGTGTGTAGGGGAGTGGGTAGGTGAGTGGAAAGGAGTACGTGTAAAAGGGGAGGAACAGAACGCACGCAAGTACACACGCATGCGCGCGCGCGCCACACACACACACACACACACACACACACACACACACACACCACACACACACCACCAGAGAGAGAGAGAGAGAGAGAGAGAGAGAGAGAGAGAGAGAGACAGACAGACAGACAGACAGACAGACAGACAGACAGACAGACAGACAGACAGACAGTCAGACAGACAGACAGACAGACAGACAAGACAGAGAGAGACGACCATCAACTGTAAGCCTGCATGATTTGTGAGAAACTCCGACACACAATCATCCAGCCTCCCACCATCATTTTTTTTCGTTTCTGCAGCTTTACGCCCCCCTCCCCCCCACCCCCCCCACCCCCTGTCCTCCCCCCTGTCCTCCCGTCCTCCCATTCCAAGGCTCCCCTCCTCCATTCCCTCTCTCCCTCACCTCCTTCTCCTCCTTCTCACGTACCCACCTCTTTCCTTCGCTCTCCCGCCGTATTTCGCCGTTTGGAGTTGATGTATTCCGTCTAGCAAAATTTACAGACTTACAGTGTTTTGTGTTGTGACTCGTTTGTCCATGTTTCTCTGGGCGGGTTCGCTAACATTTATTTCAGTTTTTTTTTTTTTTTTTTTTTTTTTTTTTACAGATTTGGTTTTACCCGGCAGTACACTGCAGTATATGCGAGCCGCACGGTGTAGTACAGTATAGTGGAATATCAGATGAGATAGTACAATGTGATGAGAGATAGTACAATGTGATGTAGTGCTGTATAGTACAATACAGCAGAGAACGATACAGCACAATGCTGTACCACGCAATATAATGTAGTCTGTACAGTTTAGTATATAGAACTGTAGAATAAGACGATACGATCCAATGCGGTGTAATGCATTACCGTACAATTCCGTACATTGTTATACAGTACGAAACAGAGTACAATACAACATACAGTACTACAATGAAGCAAACTAAAGATACAGTGCAATATAGTACAACAGAAATAGTACAGTATAACATAATACCACACAATACAGAAGAGAACAGTACAGAATAAAGCAGTGTACTGCAGTACAACACGATTCCATGCAGTACAATAAAATCCAGTGCGATACAATAAGCTCGGTACAGTGCATTGGAATACAAAACAACAATACTGTATAGCACAACAGCACAATACAGTAATGCTTGCAATACAGACTAACACTGTGCAGTACAATATTGTACAAAACATTACAGCAGAGTGCAATACAATGTACCATAGTGTAATACCATACAATGGGAGCACAGTGTAACATGGCAATACACGATACAGAACGGTACAGAACAATAAAATACATCATTACGTCGTCACACGGTTATTGTCATATTATTCGTCACATGGTGATTGTCACATTATGTCGTCACATGGTGATTGTCACATTATGTCGTCACATGGTGATTGTCACATTATGCAATCATATGGTGATTGTCACATAATGTCGTCACATGGTGATTGTCACTTTATGTCGCCACATGGTGATTGTCACATTATATAGTCACACATGTGATTGTCATATAGTCACATGGTGATTGTCACATTATATAGTCACATGGTGATTGTCACATTATGTCGTCACATGGTGATTGTCACATTATGTCGTCACATGGTGATTGTCACATTATGTCGTCACATGGTGATTGACACATTATATAGTCACATGGTGATTGACACATTATATAGTCACATGGTGATTGACACATTATATAGTCACATGGTGATTGTCATATAGTCACATGGTGATTGACACATTATATAGTCACATGGTGATTGTCACATTATATAGTCACATGGTGATTGTCACATTATATAGTCACATGGCGATTGACACATTATATAGTCACATGGTGATTGTCACATTATATAGTCACATGGTGATTTTTCATATTATATAGTCACATGGTGATTTTTTTCATATTATATAGTCACATGCGGTTGTCACATTATGTCGGCGCATGGTGATTGTCACATTATGCAGATTTTCATTTTACATTTGGAAAGTGTATTGAGAAAGAAACGAAGCGAGAACCTGATTTTGTTTGTCATGTAATGATTTTTTTGTCTTGAAGTGTACTTCCCATGTCCAGCGAATGGTCAGCCATTCCCCATGTCTGGAACACGGCATGTTAAAGGTGGAACTCCTCCCTGTCTGTCCGCCGCCCCTCGTCTTCCTGAGAATGCATCAGCTGCCCCATCGACTGCAATATGAAAAAAAGGAGTATGGGGATGGGGTGGGGGTGGGGGGGTGGGGGGGGTGTGGATCAGTAGTCCCTATTTCAGTCAAACCAACGTAATGGGGGTCGGAATAGCTCAGTTTGGTAGAGCGCCGGACTCGTGATCCTGGGGTTGCAGGTTCGAATTTCGGTACAGGGGGATTTTTCCCTCGGAGTTAACATTGGTTCTGACTCCATTCCCATACAGTCCTTCGAATGACACTATAACCGAAGTTCCGTGTGTGAACGCACGCACATCATCTTGCACACACGTAAAATCCCATCACCAACTTTCGGAAGAGAAGACCAGTTTGGCTGTTGGTATGGATGACACGTTACACATAGCATGGTACCTT
>JADBJO010023023.1:0-27092 GCA_016801955.1 Conus betulinus
AGGTTATTCCAATAGCCACTGTAGGTCAGCTTGGGCTACAGGGAAGGGTGTTGTGGGCAGAAATCCTCACGCAGAGGGGAGGGGAACGATGGCGCCACCTCTGGGGATTGATGCATGCCAGAGGATCAGGACAGAATTCAGGATTGAAAAACTAAAGAGAAAAGAAAGAAAGAACAAACACACACACACACACACACACACACACACACACACACACACACACACACACACACACAAAACCGAAAACAGAAAGAAAAAAAAAAAAACAGTCCCAGTCTGAGTCTCTATTCAAAATTACAGATCATAATTATGTTTTCTAGAAGGTCAGAGGAAAAGTGAGGTCAAGAACGATTGATTAACGATATTATACATCAATAATGTTCTTAAAATATAACAGTTGACGATATAAAAAAAAATGGATGGATCAAAACATGCAAAAACAATGCGGAATTTAGTTTACCTGAAAGGTACTACAGGCCATTCTCTATACTCTATAAACACAACTCGATCTGCCTGACAGGCAAAAAGCTGACATCCATTCAGTATTAGCACTGGGCCCTCAAGTAGCTCAGCCACACAACTGGGCCACAGCACAGTCGCCAATCAGGGCGTGTGTGAACTCTTCTCAGAGACCAAACGGGGCCACACCCCTGATCGGTATGACTTTAGTGAAAACTTATCTTACAATATTCCAAAAGGGTAAATGAACGTTCCTTTCGCAGATACCTGGATTGCAATGGCATTGTTGACTGCAGCCTATCTGACCAGATATCTATATTTTCCTTTTCTATGCTATGTGACTTGAGAGTGAGTAGATGGTAGAATCCATGGTGCAACCCATTATTCTCCGGATTTTCCTGTTGGATGTTGTTCCCACATGTGGCACTAGTACATGACCACAACCGCCGGGTGAGACCCACTGGCCCGAGTTCATTATAGGAACAAGAAAAAAACACAGTTAACCGGGGATTTGTCTGTGGTTCCACAGAAGATTTGCACAGGACTATTACTACCACAAATGTATAATACGACATGTTCGTCATTGAACTCTATTTTTGATAGTGTGTGCTGGTGGTTCAGAGTATTTTACGTTTGTTATAGCATAACAATGTCTGGCTGATTTTGAATTTGAATACAAAGAACTCTACCAGATTTAATCACTTTTTCATTTTTTTAAAAGATAGCGAATGATGTCAAGAGAGGAAATTATATACTGTAATTATTACCATCATTAATTGTGTCAGTAACTAATTGCCAAAATAATTTCAGATGTACGGAGTTTCAAAAACTCGTGATACTGTTTTATATTTGTTTACAAATGTGCCATTACACCCATACTGTTGATATTTGTTTACAAATGTGCATTACACCCATACTGTTTGATATTGTTTACAAATGTGCATTACGCCTATACTGTTTGATATTGTTTTACAAATGTGCATTGCATCCATACTGTTTATATTTTTGTTTACAAATGTGCATTACACCCATACTGTTTGATATTTGTTACAAATGTGCATTGCACCCCTACTGTGTCATATTTGTTTACAAATGTGCATTGCACCCATACTGTTTTTATAGTTTGTTTACAAATGTGCATTACACCCATACTGTTTTATATTTCTTTACAAATGTGCATGACATCCATACTGTTTATATATTGTTTACAAATGTGCATTACACCCATGCTGTTTGATATTTGTTTACAAAATGTGCATTACACCCATACTGTTTTATATTTGTTTACAAATGTGCATTACACCCATACTGCTTTATATTTGTTTACAAATGTGGCATTACACCCATGTTTTCAGGGATGAGCAGCAGAACAGTGTGAAATCTCAAGCCTTACCGACCAACTGCCACAATTAACGGAAGAGGACAGAAATACTCTGGAGGGGAAAATAACTTTAGAAGAGGCTGGATATGCGTTAAAAAATATGGACAACAACAAAAAAGCCCTGGAAGTGACGGTTTCACAGCTGAGTTCTTTAAGTTTTTTTGGTTACAGTTAGGGTCATATGTCGTAAGATCTTTAAACGAAGGGTTTGACAAAATGGAACTATCCACTACCCAGAAGGAGGGGAGTCATCATATGCATCCGAAAGGGGATAAACCCAAAGACCAAATAAAAAACTGGAGACCAATATCGCTTTTGAATGTAGTGTATAAAATTGGATCTGCGTGCATTTCTAACAGATTAAAATATGTTTTAAGTTCAATCATAAGTGAAGATCAGAGTGGCTTTATACCAAATCGATATTTAGGAGATAAACATTCGACTTATCTACGATCTCATGGATTACCTTGTTAAAAAACTAGAAAATCTGGGCTATTACTATGCTTAGACTTTGAAAAAGCATTTGATAGTGTTGACTTACAATTCATGTTTAAGGTCTTAACAGCATTTGGTGTAGGCCCTGACTTCAGTCGATGGATTAAAACTTTTTATAAAAACATTAAATCAACAGTTTCTGTCAATGGCAGGCTAACTAGCTGGTTTGCCATTGAGAGAGGTTGTAGACAGGGCGACCCGATATCACCATACTTGTTTTGTTATGTGCGTTGAAGTGTTAGCACTCATGATAAAAGAAAACCAAAATATTCAAGGCATTAAAAATGGAAATACTGAACATAAAATATCACAATACGCAGATGACACTGAACTTACTTTAGAGGGAGACAGAAAATCGTTTGAAGAAATCAATCAGAACCATTGAAAAATTTGGAAGAGTATCTGGGCTTGTATTAAACACAGAAAAGACGATAGCAGTATGGCTTGGAAGTATGCGGAACTCAGCACTGAAATTTTTACCACACCTGAAGATGGAATGGAATCCAAACCGTTTTAAGATTTTAGGGGTCTGGTTCACGAATGATTTGAAAGAATGTGAAGTTGTGAATTTTGAGGAAAAGTTCTCTGAAATAAAATCATTATACAGAACTTGGCTAAAAAGACAAATTACACCACTTGGTAGAGTCGCAGTTCTTAAGTCGCTTGTGCTATCAAAAATTATTCATTTATGGATATTGTTGCCAAATCCACCTGACCGTCTTTGTGAGGAAATTCAAAAAATTAGTGTTTAAATTTGTATGGAATAAAAAACAAAGATAGAATAAATAGAAAAAACGTCTGTTAAAAAACATCAGCTCTCGGGGGGTATGGGTATTCCCAACATTAAAAAATATCTGAACGCATTGAAACTAACGTGGATTCGTAAAATACAATCCAGTAACCATAAATGGAAAGAACTTCTCAGACTTCAGTATCCAATATTGACATAATGGAAAACATAGGGTCCGATTTGCCGAACCACGGCTGTGTAAACACATTCTGGAAAGATGTTTTTAAAAGCATACAAAGAAATTTTGAGAGGTAAAACATGTCAAAACTGTAGAAGATTTTTGTTCTGAACCGGTTTTTTGTAACAATCATATTAAAATTGAGAAAAAAAACACAGTTTATTATAAAAAACTGGATCAGAAATAATGTACTTTTTGTAGGAAATCTTTTGGATGACAATGGCAACTTCTTCACATTCCAATCTTTCACAGAAAAAGTATGGGCGTGTTCAGTAATTTTGTTACTTACCATGGAATCATATGTGCTGTGAGAAAATACGCAAGAGAGATAGGACTGAATTTGACGCACAGGGCCTCGAATTTTTCTAACCAATTACTGAATAGAATCAAAAACAGCTCCTATAGGAGCAAGGTACTATTATGACATCTTAATGGAAAAATGCAAATGAGCCTAAGTGTTGTAATAAGTGGGAAGAAAGGCTAGGAACTGAAGTCTGTTGGCTCAAAAGCATTTCAGAAAATTGGAAAAAAAAAAGAGATATTAAACTGAAATGGTTCCAAATCAGAGTAACTCATAGAATTTTGGGAACAAATGTAATTCTTCAGAAAATGAATATAACCAATTCAGACAAATGCTCGTTCTGTCACAACGAGAAAGAAACGATAAGACACATCTTCTGGACCTGTGCAAGGACAAAACATTTCTGGAGAACATTTCAAAATTCGATAAATGAAAAATGTAACAACTCAAACATATCGCTAACAGAAAACATAGTTTTATTTAATTGCGATAACCATTACAGAGCTGACAAGGTTTTTGACTTAATCCTGTTGTTAGCTAAATATTTTATCTACAAATGCAAATGTGAAGGTAAACAGCCTCAATTCATTCAGTATATTTCATATCTGAAAAGAAGATATGAAATTGAAAAATATGTCTGTCGTATTGATATGTCTCAGAAAAACTGTCTGGCTCAATGGGCAATGTATCTACCCCTTTTTGATTAACCTGCCGATGCTTTTTTTTTTTTTTTTTTTTTTTTTAGAATTTACTGTCACGGATCAACACTGTCTGTATTTGTGTATAATGTACCCTGTCAAATTTGCTGGTGCAGAATGTGTTTGTGTACTGTCTATATGTTGTGTACTGTCTATGTTAAAAAAGAAACAATTAAAATGTTCAAAAAAAAAAAGGAATGAGCAGCATAACAAAACTTCTGTGAACTACTTGAACGTGAACCATTTGTTATATTAATTACTCCCATTCTCATACATTATCTATTTAAGCCCCAGGCCTGTTTTCAATCATTTTGAACATTCATAATACTATTTAGGATCTAAGTCGATCACGAGCTTCTTATGAAAAGCTTTGTTTCCTTGAAAATTGCTTAGTTTAAGAAACAGTGAACTCCGAGACCAGTTGTGTTACTCTCAAAATTCAGTCTGTTTTTATCTATACATTTCCATTTGGTCTTACGCTCATACACCTTTGAAATGGTATACATTCTCCCTCCATCATAATAATCTTAATAGCATAGGCTCTGTTCTAGGACTTTTGTTAATCATGACTGATTCTGTGTCGTACTTTTGACAGTATCGTTACAGAAGATTGATTAAGCAAGCATCTCATTCTTCGATTCTGATTGTATGTTTTGCGTTAGTGCCTCTACCCACTTGTATCTATATTATATTATACTAGTACACTGGATTCTACAGTACATTTTTTTCACTTCAAACCGTTTTGCGTTTAAAAATGTATACAACAAAGTTTCCGTGCAGGGCTTTGTTCCCTGATTTGAGGTATCCCTAGTACGCCTGCGTACTCTCACATCCGTTATTGAACCAACACCATCTTTTTTTGTGTTCATGCAAATCCAGATGCAGTCCTTTTCTTTCTTTTTTTCTTTTTTTTTTTTTTTGCTGTCGAAACCTCTGCGCCACCTCAGAGGCAGTGCAACCCACGCCGCTCATTCCGACACCCTGTCCACAGCCACAGCCCGGTCGGCCCCGCCGCAGCCCCACGGCACCGGCAATCCACAGGCAGCAGTCAATGTCAAGTCGTCAAGAGGCAACCCACCGGAGGAGACACTGCACTGCTGCCGAGTCACTTCAGTGGTGTTCAGTGGCGCCGGTTCTGATCTAACATACGCAGGACGCCACCTACTAAGCCCCCTACTGACGACAATAATTGCTTAGTCGCGGAGCCGGCGTGAGAGTGAGCTCTCCCTCCGGAGGGCGCCACCACGTCCGTCCAACGACAGCCCCCATGGACTCGCCGATACCGGTGACCCCGACGGAACAAAACCAAGGCCACAGACGTGGAGAGGACATCGAAAATGAGGTCACCATGAGAGCAGGGCATGAAGGGCCACAGAATTTGAGACTTTTTTTTTATGCTGATCGATGAGAATGAGGATGATTATGATGATGCTACGGATTTTCCATTTCGGTGAGACTACATGACAGGGCTGTACTCTACGCTTCCTTTCATAAATATCCCAGCGTCAACCAGGCCCGAGAGATACAGACACCTGCAGTGTTGGTCAGGAAATTTGAGCAACACTCTCAGAAACGCATCCATTAAGTGGATGAAGCTCGACTGTGTGGTCCCAGTCTTCCCAACTGAGTCCGCAGCAAACTCAACTCTGGGTAGGAGCCGGTCGGGGCAGGAAAAACCCACATGACTTCGATGGGATTCAAACCCACGACCTCCCAGCCGGCAGTCCGCGACGCTAACACACGTCGCCACGGCGGGCTGGTGATGCAGTCTTTTCTGGTCTTTCAATTTATTTCATCTGTTGTATTTTGTCACAAGATCCAAGAAAAAAATCACAATATTCATGATTTCAAGTTGGTTACACTCTTTCGAGGAGTTATATATGTTTTGCCCGTGCATGTTAAGAAGTAACTTCGGCGGGTTTAAAATCTACTGTCATTCTGTACTGGCAGAAGTCAAGCCAATGTATTTTAACACTCTGCGTGGTTCCAGTTCATCTGTAGATAGTGCATGAAGTTGCTGATGAGAGTTCACGTTCTGCCCAAACAGCAGAGCAGGCTTCCCTGATCAGTGTCGCCCCAGATATTCTTCAAAACATTTTACTGTTTCAAAAGACGATCAAACTGTTTCTCTCTCCACCTGAAAAAAGCCAGTGTCATCGTTTAGTTACATGATTCCTCATATGTTTGTTTGGGTGTATGAATCCATATATTCCCGCACATATTGAAAGCAAGTAAGGAGACTTTGGGTCACCTTGGCAATGTCCTGTCTGCGTCTGAAACAGTCCTGTCATACTATCGTTTTATATCAAATGTTTAGTGTATGTTTTTACATAAAGTACAAATCCACTGAGACCTGAACCAGAAGTACAAATAATATTTAGCACAAAGGTTCATTTTCAGCAGTAAAATAGGACACAAAATTCATGGATACCAGTATAGTGATGTGTGCGCTTTGCAACCTGTACGTATTGACAGTAAGAGGCAGTTCGTCTCTGACAAACAGATTAAAGGCAAAAAACAACCACAAGTACACTGGTGGCACTGAAGGTTATTCCAAAAGACACTGAAGACATAGAAAGGTTACATCATGTACAGAAACTGAACCAACCCAGCACAGTTTGAGTCCTGTTACAAACTCAGAGGACCGGTGTCAGTATACTGACACAGGAGAAACGCCTGCACACAGATTAACACAGAGAACACAATCATGGGTATTTCTAGTTTACCTGCATGCTTGGAAATGACAGTGGTGAAAGAATTTACTATGAAGGCCCAAAGGGTCATCTCTATATTCAGAGTCCTGCAATTTGTTTCAAATGGGAAGGTGAGTTTGTACTCAGGTACGAAACGTTATATGTTGTACGGTTTCAAATCGACGAGTGCACTCAAGAGTTTGAACTGAAATATACCGACTACTTCAATGACATTGAAAAGAATGACATTTCAACAAACTGGCAAACAGTCTGCGTCGTCCCTATCAAACATAGTATGACTGACATGGTCAATGTTCACAATATGTAAGAACGTTTTCCAGACCAGTCACAAGTGTTCCAAGGATTAGATATTTGTAATAAAACTGCGTCCCTGTCACTGTCCTTTTCTGCTGTTAAACCGGATTGAGAGGCAGCATTTGGAACTGCGACGCATTGATCTGTTTCATCTGCTGGTGAGTGACAATTGTTTAAAACACTGAATATTTAAAACTAACAAGGTAACCACACACACACCACACACACACACACACACATAACAAAAACCCTCAACAATCAGTTTTAATCCAGTTGCAAAAAATTAGGCGACTGTTGTCACATGCAGCTAGTGAAGAATTTGCATACTCTATAGTATGTTTTCTTAATTTCATTTTCACAGTTTCTTTATCTTTAACCCCCCTCCAAGTCCCAAATCTTTGCCAAGTCATTACTATGAAGACAATTGAGTTGTTGGTGCGCTTGTTCTCCCCCCACTATTAGATTGTTGGCCTTTGTATTTGTCTGACTTTATTCAAGTTTAAAAGGATGTGGTCAGTCTTGAATAAAAGTTACTGGTGTTAGGGTTTTCTTATGGGAGCGAAAAAGTTACCTATTTGTTTATTGTTTACTGTCCCTTGCCTCATTTCATTTCAATTTCGTTTCGATTAAATCAAGGTTATATGGTATATTTGTTCTGTCCGTCTTGTGTTTGTCTTTTGATCTCCCTTGCATCCCTGGGTATATCCTCAAGCGTAGACTCAAATATTGTCCCCTACATTTTATATTGTTTGCATAATATCTTTAGTTTTTTCAGCAACTTGTTCCTCTCCACAACTTTCGTTTGGTTTCATTTACTACCCTTCGCTGGCTGCTTTGGGAGTGCTATTGGATTCTTTTTTTTTAAACCCTTGGTGGTGAGAACACCACGGTATTATGGACTGTGATGTGTCTCTATTTGACGCCAGTGAGCACAGACACAATCAGCCCATGTCTCCCTAATGAGTTTCGATCCAACAGACGAAAGGCCTTGTAGTAGACAATACAAAAGGCCTCGGAGTAGGCAAACAAAAGGCCTCGGAGTAGTAGACAATACAAAAGGCCTCGGAGTAGGCAATACAAATATATCTGCTTGCCAAGAGGGATTGCAATGGTTCCCTCATGCAACTAGTGAAGAGTTTCTTCTTTCTATAACATAATTTTCATTTTCACAGTTTATTTATATCCAACCCCCGCCACTCCTTAAGTCCATATTTTTGCCAAGTCATTACTACGGAGACAGTTGAGTTGTTGACCTATGCTGGGTTCTTTTCCCACTATTAGATTGTTCGTCCTTGTATTTCTCTGACTTTATTCAAGTTCAAAAGGCTATTGCCAGTCTTGAATAAAAGTTACTCTGTGTTAGGCTTTCTTCTGGGAGCAAAAGTACCTTAACTTGTTTATTTCGACTGCTTTAGTTTAGCTGCGCTCCCCCGTCCACCTTTGTCTGGAGCTCACTGATTGGTGTAGTACAAAAAATGATGGTTTTTATCTAAATGGAACGCCAGTTAATCAGATCGAGGGGAAGGGTAGACTACTAAACTAGCACACTCGTTTTTTGCCTGCCTGTCAACTTCAGGGTTTCTCTGAGAAAGGCACGCACACACAACACACTCTGTCTCTCTCTCACCGTACTTTATTATCTGAGTATGTTAAAACATCATTTTCCAAAGTGTCGTCGTCATCTCTTTACTTATCTTTCCCAGGTATCACAGATTTGTATTTGTGCAGTAACGGAATTTAAAGGAATAGGTACAGGTCACTCAACACAAAAAACAGTTGCATGCAATTCAAAAGCACCAAGAACAACATTTTGAAACCCATTCATCTGTAAAAAGTACCTATGTACACATGTCTTGTTTAGATATCGTATTTGACCAGTTTTGGCATTAGAGTATCGCACCAATCAAAGTTAGTCTTTTATAGTGACAACGTGTTTGAAATGTATCACTTATTATCACTGAAAATAAAATATACTGGTTAGCATTATCGTGTTCCCTCTTAATGTTTATGCTTTGGGGATGAAATGTATTTGAACCAACGTGTGGCAACTATTACATGTCCAGTTTTTAAATGATAAAAATGTAGCCATTGTGCAGGGAACAAACAGACCCCAGGAACGAATGGATCCAAACCATGTCCAACAGTGCTTCAAAGCTGTGTCACTCTGACCAGACCACCTGGTCCCATCATCTTCCTGAGCGCCAACATCAGGCAGAGAAGAAAACACCATATGTCAATGATGATATTACTTGGTCGCTGTGGCTCAAGCAGAAATTTCTCAAGAAGATCCACATACATTATCCCCCTTTATTCCAGTTCCCTGAAGACGTTGGCAATACAGCAAGTGAAGAACGCCACATATATCTTTGTTCTATTTTACCACCTTTCGTAGTTCAAGTGCAGACCGTTTAACACTGTATTTCTCTTTCCACGCAGAAGACTTGAAAACCTCAATGGCTGCCAGGACTGGGCATCTGGAACTGCTCAGTGTCAGTGTGGCCTGACCTGTTTAAACACTTCCTCTGTGATCTTACATCTCAGTGTGCAGAACATGAAGATGAAGCCCCTTGTCCCTACACCTCCCACAAATGTGGACCTGGCAGGTAACGTTAAATGGTTCTGCCGTGACAGTCATTCCAATGAGTTAAATGATTCTAGACCATCACCATAAGCAAGGATGGTTACAGAATTTGGCAACTAGCATTGCGTTATACTGTGATAGTACGCCTAAGTAACAGACATGAATACGAAAGTTTAATCCCATGAATTACTACTGACCCATGCTCCTCCGTGATAAACTGTAGCATCCTTGTGAAAAGATGAGGCGGACAGATGGGGCTACTAGCTGTCACTGTTTGTCTTGTCTTCTTTCTTTCTCTGGAGATAGTTTCAATTCATTAAGGTTAAAAAAAAAAATGACACCTATACTATGTAAATCAAGCTGAGTAACTGACCCCCACACTCAAATATGTCAGCCGACACGGAGCTTCAAAACCAGAATAATTCCTGATTCACTTCTTTTAAGTTTATGTAATTCTCAATTACAAACAAAAAACATGTTTGAAAAGAGCATGTGTCAGAAAGGAAATCTTTTTATATATATATATATATATATCTAATATATATATATATATATATATATATATATATATATATATATATATATATATATATATATATATGCAGCTAGTGAAGGGGTTTTCATATTTATGATATACTCAGAGGCATAAAAAACGCGAAAACAAACTGCATGGAAATTTTTATTTAATTTGGCCAACGATTCCTTTGAACTGGGAATAGAAAGTGCGAAAAAAACAATCACACACCGCAAAAGTGTCCTTTCAAAGTTCATTCTGGTAGAAAATAAGGTCACATGAACTTGTCCTTATCTTGACTCATAAATAGATGATATTGCACTTCTCAAGAAAATGGTACGCCTGCATCAAAATTTGTGTTGATTTTAAAAATAAGGAAACCATTTCTTCTCTTTAGGCTGAACATTCCAAACAAAATTAGTGTTATCTTTTGATTTGGGCAAAGATATATCTTCACAACTAGAGGTGTACTAAAAAAAGCCCAAATCAACTGTAATTTATTACGTACATTTATCTCAGTGATTTAACATTTTACCAGCCTGTAGAAAAGGCATCCAGTTTCGTCTTGGATCGTTATCTTATGCGTTGAGATTTTTTAGATGATCATCAAGGAAAATAAAGGCATTAAGGGTATACCATTGATGATTACAAGCACGACATTGCAGTTTGCAGATAACGAGCAGAAAGAGAATCAAACACAAACACAGAAAACGACTTCATGATTCATACATTCCACCATCGTGTCCCCTGCTGCCCCTCTTCACCCCCAACCCCCACCCCTGTTGTCACCTTTCTTTTGCAGTCGACCTCCCCAATTCCCAAGGCTTTCATACAGTACTGAGCGATGAATTGCAGTTGGAATAACTGTCTTGAACTGTATGCAGTCTGGCCCTAGGGCGACACCAGGCTGACGGACTTCATATGTGCAGGAGTTCCCTACATGTATGGACATCCATTGTCCTTCCCTGATATGAGGCTCTGTCGGCGCGACCGCTTATGACCCCTCAACAATGAGAAACCCTTTTCATGGGTTCCCAAAATACTTTGTCTCCCTTGCACCTTAGGGATCATAGGTCCAAGCTTTGGGACTTAAAACTGGATCCCTCAAAACAACATTGGAGAACAAAGAGAGGCGGAGAAAAGGAAGGTAGGCACGAATATATCAAAAGCTGAAAGGTTATCTAAGAAATATTTCAGGATTTGTACTCGGAACTGCCGCTGAGCCAGAATGACGACCTGAACAATTAAAAAAATTCTTGTGACTTCGATGCTCTGTGTCTACAAGAAACTAGAAGTACCGCCCACATACCATTACATTGGGATGACTTCATAATCTTTCAAAAGCACGATGTACGAGGGAATGCTATGATATTGAAGAAAAAAACCCTCGAAACACACACACACACACACACACACACACACACACACACACACACACACGTACGCACGCACGCACGCACGCACTCGCACGCACACACACACACACCACACACACACACACACACACACACACACACACACATATATATATATATATATATATCAGACATACATATATATATGTATGTACATGCATATGACGTACACACACACACACACACGCACACACACACACACACACACACACACACACACACACACACATACACACACACGCGCGCGCGCGCGCACACACACACACATACATACACACGTACATGCATACAAATATACATACACATATACATGCATATGTACATACATACATACATACATACATACACACACATACATTCATACGTACATAGATACTACCATGCATGGATGCACACATATATACATGCCCACATACATACATACCTATATACGTCTGATGTTGAAAGATATTAAATAAACTAGCGAACTGTAGTGAACTGAACATACACACATGCATGCATGCCTGTAAACATACATACACACAAACAAACGTAAACATATACAAACAAACTAACAAACACATATACCTAAGCATCCACACCATCATATACTCGTGCATGTTTTAATTGTGTTAACCCTGTTTATCCCCGTCTGTCCTTTTCCTTGGCAGGTTGATGCTGGAGGGAGCTGCTACATCTTCAACATGGTAAAGAATGGTAGAATCTCTCGGTCAGATGCCAAGAATAAGTGTGAAAAACTTGGGACTTCTCTGGTCAGTCTGGAGACTGCGCAGGAGGTGAAGGCCTTCAGGGAAGTTATGAAATACTTCACCGGTAGAGACCCTGGATTGGAGCGGCAACGGCAAAGTTCCGCCAAGTGAAGCCATCCCTGAATCATATGTAACTACAAACAAGTGTTTGTATTGCGTCTTTTCTTCCATGATCTTAGTTCGTTATCCAAGTGCTCGGCTCGTGACAATTCAATACATCTGAGTAGATTAAGTAGCGAAGTAAAACTATCTGACGCTTTTGTTAGTGATTTGTACCAACTCATACAAATGGTCTTTTCCATCAAATTGCAATTTTTTCAACAAAACTTAATCTCAACATAGTACACAAACAACCGAGCGTAATGTTCATAAAAAATGTCTGTGTGCAAGATCTTTTTTTTTTCTTCTGAGAACAAGAACAAAAACAAACAAAAACAACAAAACATTTTAAAATACTGGACAACTGAGGACTTTTTGTCAACTTCTCCTCCCCCCTAGTACATCCCCAAGAAGTTTCCCAGTCATTTGTGTTCAGGGATTTGATATCTTTACAGTTATCATTTATTAATTCTTTTTGCTCTGCCTCTCTCTCTCTCTCTCTCTCTCTCTCTTCTCTCTCTCTCTCTCTCTCTCTCTCTCTCTCTCATGTGCAAAATATTTAAGGTCTTAGAAGATGAGGACCATGTGTTTGTGTAAATGTGTTCTGTATAATGACATCTTAACTTTGGTGTCAGTCCATATGCAGTCTTGGTGAGAAATGGGTCTGTTTTCAATTTTAGGAAGCTTGGTGTATTTCTGATTAATTCCATGAAGATAATGTAAGCTTTTGTTGACAGCCTCACGCTAGAAAGCTGATTAGTTATAATGTATGTGTCTTTTAGTTACATGTTAACTTGACCTTATTTCTAGGGGCTGGGGCCTGAGGATATAAAGATTGTTCATCTGTTCTCTCTCTCTCTCTCTCTCTCTCTCTCTCTCTCTCTCTCTCTCGTGAGTGAGCAGAAGCAACAGGGCGCAGACTGACTTACATGCAAACATGACAGTTTCTGGACTACCAGCAGCTGTGGAGACGACCCTCAACGTCCTGCTAATGGACAATAAAGTCACAAGCTGGAAAGTTGCAGGAGAGGAGAAAACACTGTGGTTTGTTTTGCGCCTCAAGCCAGCATCTTTCTATGTGTCAACAAACATGGCAGATCCTGTCCTGAACCACAAACACAAGGGTTTGGTGTTACAGGAAGAAACATCCCGGCCAAAGCCGACGTGACCAGCAGACAGCCTGACAGCAGCAAGAGACAGGCAAGGGGACAACTTGATGAAGCTATTGTAACCGTTTTGAACACTCCATCTTCGACAGACGCAAGACATGAAAACCTGTGTGAACATGACCACGAAATGGAACACACTGTGGCTTCACATTCGAGTCATGCGGTTTGGTTGGATGATCCGGTAAGATTGGAAAATGATGCTTTGAGCCTGAACGATAGTGCTATAACTGGACGTACATGTGAGTACATCGATAGCTGTGTCCTCTCTCCACCAACTAACATGGACATCCAGCCGGTCTATGAAAGCCTCGTGACAGGTGTCAGTACACGTGTGATAATAAATACTTTCTGAAAGATGCCATTGTATGATGGCCACTGGATGCCACACAACAAAACCTCCATGGAAGTCAAGCCATGGGTGTACCAACTGGTATGCTAGAACTGCAGAGCCAGCTGGCGAAAGACCACCACAAAGCGAACAGCTGCACACATGAAATCAGTAAAACTCTTACACAGAGAAATTCCCTGGTGAAAGTTTTTTTCCCTCTGTCAGCGGGACTTTCCCTATGGCCAGAGGGTATTTCCTCACTGTCAACGCGCTTTTCATCAGAATCAGCCCAACAGAAATGGACTCTGGTCACACCTTGTCACAGCCACAAAAGTATGGTGTCATTTCTTTCAACCCTAATGGATAGGTAGCACCCCAGAAACATTACGATAAGAGTGTTACCAGTATGATGTCATCCTCCATGATTTCACAACATTGCAAATCAGTTTCCTACCTTTTTAAATGACCGATTCATTTGCATATCTGTTGACGTTATTTTTCCAGTAAACAAGTGACTTTTGCTCCCATAAGAAACGTAACACAGAGTAACTTTCATTCAAGACTGGCACAGCCTTTTAAACTGGAATAAAGTCAGATGAATACAAAGACCAGCAACATCAAATAGTTGGGGGGGGGGGGGGGGGGGGACAAGAGCAGGCCAACAACTCAACTGTCTTCATAATAATGACTTGGCAAAGATTTGGGGTTTAAAAAAAAAAAAGGGGGGGGGGGGTTGAAGATGAAGAAACTGGAAACATGAAAATAAGAAAATATATTATAGACATGAAAACTCTTCACTACCTGCATTAGGTAACCATCGTAACGCCCTTTGAAGGCAGATCTATTTGTATTGCTTGCTCTGAGGCCTTTCGTCCGCTGGATTAAAACTCATCAGGGAGACACGACTGGTTGTGTATGTGCTCCTGTCGTCAAGTAGAGACACACCACAGTCCATAATACCGTGGTGTTCTCACCACCAAGGGTTCAAAAAAGAATCCAACAGCACCCCTAAAGCAGCCAGAGAAGGGTAGTAAACGAAAGTGTGGGGAGGAAAAAAGTTGCTGAAAAACTAAAGACATTATGCAAACAGTATAAAATGTAGGGGACAATCTTAGAGCCTACGCTTGAGGATCCACCCAGGGGTGCAACGGAGATCAAAAGACAAACACAAAGACGGACAGAAACAAATACAAATAACCTCGATTTAATCCAAACGAAATTGAGAAAAAAGTGAGGCAGGGAACAGTAAACAATAAACAGTAAAAAAAAAAGTAGGGTATCTTTTGCTCCCATAAGAAAACCTAACACAGAGTAACTTTTATTCAAGACTGCGCTTGTTTTCCCCCCACTATTAGATTGCTCGTCTTTGTATTTGTCTGACTTTATTCAAGTTTAAAAGGCTGTGCCAGTCTTGAATAAAGTTACTCTGTGTTAGTTTTCTTATGGGAGCGAAAGTTACCCTGCTTGTTTACTGTTTATTGTTTAGTGTTCTCTGCCTCACTTCTTTCTCAATTTCGTAATTTTTCCAGTTTATCTATGTATTTTCGTTTACTTATTATTATCACATCTAGGGGCGTTTTTCCCATCATTTATGACTGGATCAAGCACTTCTGATCAGTCTTTATATATTTTACACAGTTCACAAAACACTAATCTTCTTTTTGACTATTTTATTTTCTCAGCCTAGCAGCAAAAGCCCAGAAACATTCTACTTCTTGAATGCAAAGGAATAACACACGTGTGTACATGCACAGAAGCATAGAAACAGACTGAAAGAGATAATTGTACACCTACTGTGAATACTATGTTCTCAGAGAGAGAGAGAGAGAGAGAGAGAGAGAGAGAGAGAGAGAGAGAGAGAGAGAGAGAGAGTAAAGTAATGTAAAATATGCTACTTGTCTTGTTTTTGGATCATTTCTGCTATGAATGAAAAAAAGTTGGTAAACTGACTGCTTTTAATGTGTGTAATTGTTCTCTCTCTGTCTCCCTATATCTCTGTCTCTCAATCTTTGTCTGTCTGTCTGTCTGTCTGTCTGTCTGTCTCTCTGTCTCTCTCTCTCTCTCTCTCTCTCTCTCTCTCTCTCTCTCTCTCAGTTAAATACATTCCTTACATCTCGTCTTCATATTTTGGAAATCTAAACTTGTTAGTACAGCTGTACTTATAACTAGTATTTAGATACATCACAGTGCTGCAATAGTCTGGATTTGCTTCCTGACATTTGCCATTAAACACTTGAATAGTATAATTGTGTGACGGGACGTAACTTCTCCAAAATCGATACAAGTAGCTGGTCATTCTACATATCTCTTCAATACTATGGATTCAACTACATTTTTTACCGTGTGTGTGTGTGTGTGTGTGTGTGTGTGTGTGTGTGTGTGTGTGTTATTATCATAATTATATATATCATTATCATTGTTATCATCGGCATCATCATTATCATCATCTCTATTATTATTATTATTATTATTATCATTATTATCATCATCATCATGTTGATGATGAATACTTATATAACGCCTATCCTCGTCTAGAGACCAAGCTCTAAGCGCTTTACAATCCACTCTCGTTTACACAACGGGGCTGCATGCCTGGAAAGTGCCAACCAAGAGCCGCCGCACTTCATTCTGTAGTTCCCCGTGTCATCCAGTCAATATCGTTCACTTAATGTCCTTGCTTCTTTCATTCTTTCCATTTCTCATGCAGGATGCATGCTATGTGTAACGTGTCATCTATACCAATGGCCAAACTGGCCTTCTCTTCCGAAAGTTGATGATGGGATTCTACGTGTGTGGAAGATGGCATGTGTGCGTTCACACACGGAACCTCGGTTTATAGTCTCATTCGAAAGACTGATGAGAAATGGAGTCAGAACCGATGGTAACTTCGAGGAAAAATTCCCCTGTACCGAAACGGCCCAGTGGAGATTCAAACCCGTAATACCAGGATCATCAAGATTACAAGCCCAGTACTCTACCACTGTGCTATTCCAGCCCCTATTCCTCTCTCTCTCTCTCTCTCTCTCTCTCTCCTCTCTCTCTCTCTCTCTCTCTCTCTCTCTCTGTCTCCTGTGTGTGTGTGTGTGTGTTGTTGTGTGTGTGTGTGTGTGTGTGTGAGGTGTGTGGCTTTTCCATCTCAGATCCATTAACGTTATTGCAGGTACGCATACACTTTATTCTGGGAGAGTGGAGCTCTGGTTCTCTTTTTAACGAAAGGAAGAGAATGGCGTATTACGGACAAGGCATATTGCTTGTTGGAACTCCTATAGATTCACTTTTGAGTCAAGGTACTGTCAGGATCCTTCACAAGGCTTTGTATGTGAATCCCCTTTCCTTTTGGATCACGGCCACATCAGCACACCTGTCACACTTCCATTGCCACGCATCACGACTACGTCACGTGTTCATCTCGAAATTTGTCCTATGCAGTACCTTACTCACGAGCTACTGGCCTGTGATGTGAAAAGTCAGTGCAGGGAACTAGAGAACACTGAGACATGGTACAGGGCGACTTGTAGTATGCCCCAGGGAGTGACACAGCCCTACTTTTATTGCGACCTATCTGGAGACTTCGTGCCTTACAGCCTGGTGTGTGATTATCGAAAGGATTGTACTGATGGACGTGACGAAAACTTCTGTGAGCATCCTATGTGCAAGGAAGACATGAAGGACTGTGGGCGTGGAAAGGTTTGTGCTCTTACATTTCCAAAACATTTTCCTTGTCTTCTTATCTGTTCTTGAAGATTACTATATTAAACATCTAAATATGGCTGCAACTCTGAAATCCTCAGATTCGTCTTTCTGTTTCATCCCTACACCCTCTCAGTGTTATTCGTTTTCATGCTGTCCAATATGGCTACCGCATGCACAGCCACATTCTACTTTATTTTGTGGCAGTCCCAACAGCAGCAGTCCAAATTCTTGGCCATTAGATTTCAGCCTCCCTTCTCAGACCTATCATTCCCAGCAACAGAATGATTTAGCCAATGAAAAAGTTTCTATTATTCGTCGTCTGCCACTGGTCATGTAATAATTACATAAGGAAGCATCATGGAGGAAAGCAGCCAGCTGGTGCCAGACAACGTAAGCATAAGCTGCAGTGAATCCTAGCTCCTTGCCAGCGGACAAATACCTTTGAACTAGTTTTGTATGTGTCCATGTTTGTGCTCATTATCCAAACATTCAGTAGTTACTTACATTATTCTGATCAGTGGTTACCTACAGGTCCTAGCCATCATTTCACAGGTAGGGTAGGCTCTTTACCTACTTTATCTACAGTCCTTTTGTTCATCAGTCCCATTGTTGTCTGGTTCTACAGTTGCTGACTTTGTCATTTGTGTGACCATTTGATTAATTCTATCACTTGTAAGCAACATCAAGATTTTTATGTTTTCCAATATTACTGGGGAAGACAAACTGTCCCAGAATATTCTGATACAGAGCAAGATAATTTTGATTAAAGAAAAAAAAGGTTTTCAGAAAAACATGCGTAGACGTTCAGGGCATTAGTTGATTCCAAAGTTAGCTACAAAATTACCAATGCAATTTGCATTTGTGGAAAGGCAAATGGAGAACTGTAATCATGATGCACAGGAATTCCCTCAAAAAGAGAAAGAAGCAAGGACACATAGAGGAAATCCGAGCACTGACCTTGAGAGAGATGAAGTTGATGAAGATGAAGAAAATAAGTTGTTTGCTGTCTCCAATATTTAAAGGAAACGACAACGATGCATTCCTCAACGATGTCAAACTTGCTTTCAACACAAATGAGTAAACTTGGGGAAAACGTCACAGCCTGTCGTACCAAGATTGTTAACAGCACACACTAGCTAGCTTTGAGATGAGAATCTGCGCAAAGAATGAAAGGGAAAAAGCGGTTAGTCCCCTTTTTAGACCACAAATCAGAGTCGCAATCCCACTTACAAAATGGAAAAGACAAACTCTGCTCCTAGTTGGCAGTAAAACTCGTTACAATTACCACCAAGCGCAATGGATCGACAAGTGAGTGAGTTTTGTTTTGACGTTTTGTTCCTGGTACTGTTTTAAACATAGGAAAGTGAACCACCGACGTTTGACAGAACGTATGGAGATGACTCACTGGTGATTGTGGGTTTTGGAAACCATGTTAAGTGTGTGGTATTAAATTATGCAAATGATTTGCCACCAGTTTCAGAACAAGATGTAAAGATGAATGAGTGAGAACACTGACACTGATAATAGACATATAGACAAACCACCAGCCAAACAAATTATATCATCATGTCTTTGTTATCCTCAAGGATTGCTTCCACCAGGGTTTCTTAAGAGAGACAGAAGGTGGTTTTTTGTGTTGTTGTTGTTGTTGTTAGAATAACAAATGACTGAAAAAGTAAATGAAGAAATAACCCATCAACAATTAATAATGGACACTCTGAAGGCAGCTGTTAATCTAGGTAGTAAAACATGGTTTCACGCTCCCCATTGATCATAACAATGGCTTTACAACTCGGATTTTGTATATCCTAATATCAGTAAACTGCAAAGATGTTTAAACAAAGGGGCAACAAAGTGGATTAAATGCATAGTCAAATTCAGCGTTTTTAACCTGGGAAGTTTTTTAACACTATAAAACCCCCTACTTAAAAGGAAGGCATGTGACAACATCTGTTTTGAACGTATCACTGCTGTAGGGCAGCTCCCAGAAAGATGGCATTGCTGACGTTTGTCGTACCTTGGCAATGTTACAGAAGCTCGAGTTTGTTGTACTTCTTTTGAAGTCCAGTTTGAAACCTTCAGAGAAAACCTAGTGGCTGGGAGATGTGACTGACTCTGGGTCAACGACAGTCACTCCATATGCAGACAGAGTCTGCAATTTGTCAGAATGTTGTACATATCTGCTAAAATAAAAATCCGTTCATCTAATATCACAGAAATCGTCCGGATTTATTGGGAACATTACTGCAATATTTCAAAGCTGTAAAGTGCGATCTACGTTCTTATTGTTGCCTCGATGAGGATGAGAGAGAGAGAGAGAGAGAGAGAGAGAGAGAGAGAGAGAGAGAGAGAGAGAGAGAGAGAGAGAGAGAGAGAGAGAGAGACTCTGGGGAAATTACAGCGTGATTCTGAACAGCCCTATGGCTTGTCGTCACAGAGAAGAGGACTGAAATGGTGAGTCTACAGTGCACAGTATGCATCTGATAAATTTGAATGTAAGGTCCACATTTAGCCAGCAGTTCACATAGCAGTTTTCTTGATGGGACTATGATTGCGACTGGGTTTGCACCAGAAGTTTGATGACTGCCTATTATTTCAAATCAACTACTTTGAAAGTGAGAGTCTTTTTTTTTGCTTTACAATTACACTAGAAAACAAATCAGATGGGGAGGGGGACGCTGAGCTAAAATTTAAGTATGCTACGACCCTCAGAAAATTAGAACACGAGAAGAAACCATACTCCACCCTGAAACGCTGTCACAAACGACTGTTGGAACTGGTATGCAAGTCAAAAGACACAGCATATATTTCGCTGGTCAAGACAATATTTTCGCTGTTCACATCAAATCACTCTGGAAGCAAACTTTTATGACACTGAAATAATGCAGTCAGTTCAAAAGCAGTTGGTACTTATTTCTAGCTTGAAGTATTTGATACCAGGTTGAAGGAACAAATGGACAAAAACTCTTCTGTCAGACCTGACTTATCAGCTCATGCTGTTGATGCTTCATCAAGGTCATTGTAAAATGTGAATCTATGTGCATTTCTTCAGCATCTAAACTCCAGTACTGCAAAAGACTCAGGGAGACCAGGCTGTATGGGGTATTTGTCACTTCAGACAGTTGCGTTGCTGTCACTACTCAAAGGGCGGTGCGGGGGGAGGGAGGAGGGCGGGGGGCAGCAGCACATTTTAGACAACCCGATGGTACATGACGTGAATTGTACAATTGTGTGTGTGTGTCTGTTTAAAACAAAGCAAAGTAAAGGCCCATGCCACCTCTGTAACTGGAGATATCTGTGCATATACCACATCTAAACGAGTGAGATTGAGAAACACATCTCAAGGATGAAGGGAAATGACTGTTCCATTCACAAACTTTCATAAACGTAGGTCCCAAATCACGTTAAGCCATTGAAACTAAACTCTATTAGAAATGGTGGGTCTGGATACACCCTGGCTTTCAGCTCACATCACACAGACTGCTCGCTTGTAGCATTCTCAGGATGTGTGCAGGTGCATGGCCAGAGATAGTTATGCAGGCAGACAGATGATAGAATTACAGCACGTTTTTCCTGGTTCTGCTGTAAGTCATGGATCGTAGATAACGAAAAAAAAAAGATCTTGGAACAGTTAGAATGACAAAACTCAGTTTAAAGGATCTGCCATGTTTATCTTTGTTGAGCACTTCTAGTAATCATTGCTTGACCAATGGCAGACAAGAAGTAATCAGAGTTTACAGAGGCTTATCTGGGGGGAAGGGGGGGGGGGGGGAATGATTAATTCAAACCATTTTGAGGATGACGTTGCTAGTGGTCCTTTGATGCCCACGTATCATACCTGAAATTATTATAAAAACTCTACTAGATTTGACTCCAGAAGAGGGGGAGAGTCTGACCAACACAACAGACCCTACACATCAAGTTTTACGGCGTCCTGGAGGACCTGAGGACATCAAGCTGTACGACGTCCTGGAGGATCTGAGGACATCAAGCTGTACGGCGTCCTGGAGGACCTGATGACATCAAGCTGTACGACGTCCTTAAGGACCTGAGGACATCAAGCTGTACGACGTCCTGAAGGACCTGAGGACATCAAGCTGTATGGCATACTGGAGGACATGAGGACATCAAGCTGGACGGCGTCCTGAAGGACCTGAGGACATCAAGCTGTATGGTATACTGGAGGACATGAGGACATCAAGCTGTACGACGCCCTGGAGGACCTGAGGACATCAAGCTGTACGACGTCCTGGAGGACCCGAGGACATCAAGCTGTACGGCATTCTGGAGGACCTGACGACATCAAGCTGTACGGCGTCCTGAAGGACCTGAGGACATCAAGCTGTATGGTATACTGGAGGACATGAGGACATCAAGCTGTACGGCGCCCTGGAGGACCTGACGACATCAAGCTGTACGACGTCCTGGAGGACCTGACGACATCAAGCTGTACGGCGCCCTGGAGGACCTGACGACATCAAGCTGTACGGCGTCCTGAAGGACCCGAGGACATCAAGCTATACGGCGTCCTGGAGGACCTGAGGACATCAAGCTGTATGGCGTCCTGGAGGACCTGAGGACATCAAGCTGGACGGCGTCCTGGAGGACCTGAGGACATCAAGCTGGACGGCGTCCTGGAGGACCTGACGACATCAAGCTGGACAGCGTCCTAGAGGACCTGAGGACATCAAGCTGGACAGCGTCCTGGAGGACCCGAGGACATCAAGCTGTACGGCGTCCTGGAGGACCCGAGGACATCAAGCTGGACGGCGCCCTGAAGGACCTGAGGACCACAGCTTTTGTCCTGGACTGTGTAGTGAACATGTGATGGAGTGAAAAGGAAGGAAGAAAAGCAAGAAATCCACGGATTGCTGTTGACAGTAATGAGGTCAGCAGTTAATAATGAAACTAAGTTATGTATGCCCTGTGCATTCAAACGAGCTTTCTTGGAGAGGAAATACGAGGCCCTACCCAAGGACATGCTAGCAGGTCGCCATCACCTATGCACAAACGTTGTCATGAACCAGCAAGGATCGAATCTGTCGAAGGTTTCACATCACCAAAAAGTTCCATTTATCCGCGAGACAGACTAGACCATAGTTTTTTTTCTGTAGGCCTGAAGAAGTGTCAACAGTAACCCAGTATCTCAGAAAGGTTTGGAATGTTGATAAGATTTTCTTTTGGTGCAAACTCCACTTCTATGGGCAACTCTCAAAATTCTTGTGAAATCTGAACACTTACATTCGGCAAAGAAATTAGTTGAATGAGTCTACATCCTTCTGGTACTATTCCTACCCATTTATTTAGCTCTGCTTTGTCAGAAATTTTCACATGTATGTACAAAATGTGATTATGCTGTGTTCTATTGAATATGTGTGGCAATCTGACAGATGCAAGATTTCGTTGTTGTTTTTTGCAAGACCTGTGATGTTTCCTCTTACGTGTTTTAAAAGATTAAAGGTTTTTGAATGTGTGTGTGAGAAGAGTCCCTGACGTCTATTGTTCAGTGTGTAATTAGGGGGATAAGCTGTCAGGACAACCGGATATGTCTTGAAAACGATCATGGAAGATATTGTATAGCCAGGGAATATTCATTTACTGAATTAACCCCTCCAGCTGTAGTCAATTTTGATATACTTGATGGATTCACCGTGACCCCTTTACCAGAAAGCAGCATGCGGTGCCCAGAGACTCATTTTCAGTGTCACAACAATGGATACTGTCTCCCTGTCTATGTCAGGTGTAATGGCATCATGGACTGTCCGGATCATGAAGACGAAGCTGACTGTAAGAATTTCAAGACTTGCCAGGGATATTATCGATGTCGTGACAGCCACAAACTTGTCTGTGCACATGTGAATCACCTGTGTGATGGTCTGCCTCAATGTCCCCTCCATGATGATGAACTGATGTGCTCCGCTACTTGTCCTGACTCTTGTGTTTGTTATGGTTTTGCATTTTTTTCTGCAATCACACTTTTCTAATCAGCTCTTTCCCACAATTACGATACCTCGAAGCCTTTTATAATGAAATACGTATGAGCGACGTCACTCAAAACACCATGCTGCTCCACTTGGGCGTACCGTCATGTGGATGGAGGACGTTAACAAAAGTTGTTTTTGCCAAATCTTCACAGTTTAGATCTAAGTATGAATCTTCTTCATTCTGTCAACTTCAGTCACTTTGATGGAATGCCTCAACTTCGAAGATTGAATCTGGCAGGTAATCCTATATCTGGTAGATTTGTGTATGTCTCTAAAAATATGTTTATCCATCACTAGTGATCTTCAATATTTCAAGTACCCAAGCAAGTTCTCTCAACATGTCAACCTTGTCAGCTCTTATGCCCAATTTACGAAGACTAGATTTGTCAAGGAATAGAATAAAGGCACTGCAAGAGCAACACTTGTTTCATAATCTTTATTTTTTAAATTTACAAAGTTGTCCCATAACTGACTTTGCTCCAGACTTCATGAAACACATGACACTTCTTAAGTATGTTTTTGCTGACAATTTTAAATTGTGTTGCCCTGTTTGTTTTACCGGATAATTTCAGAGGTGAATGTTTGGCCCCATCTGATGAAATCTCTTCATGTGATGACTTGTTGAAATCCATTGCTTACCGTTGTGCTCTGGCATTATTTGCAGTGCTTGCTGTTCTGGGGAACTTTGGTTGTTTTGTTTACCATCTCTGTTTTTTGACAGAAAGCACTGGGGCTAGTTTTGTCGTATTGGTCCTTCATCTGTGTGTTTCCGACTTTTTGATGGGAGTCTATTTAGTCATTATTGGTGTTGTTGACCAGATTTATGCTGGTAGCTACATTTGGACTGAAACCACATGGAAAAAGAGTTTAGCCTGCAGCAGTGCAGGGTTCTTTTCCTTGTTGTCGTCTGAAGTATCAGCATTCCTGATCTGTTTCATCACTTTGGATCGTTTTCTTGTGCTCCAGTTTCCTTATAGTCAAATTCGTTTTGGAGCCAGATCAGCTCACGTAGCTTGTGTTATTATATGGGCACTGGGTCTATCGCTGGGTATGGTGCCTTTGCTCCCTGTAACCTCACACTGGGGTTTTTTCCACCAAACCAGTATCTGCATTCCACTGCCTGTCACCAGAGCTGACTCTCCTGGTCATATTTATTTATTCAGTATCATGATTGTTTGCAACCTATTTCTCTTTCTCATGATTGGTGTGGGTCAGTTTTTCTTATTTACTGGCTGGTGAGAAGTAACAGTGCATCTAAACAGCTAACAAATATCAAAAGCATATCGACTGACAACTCACAATCCAAGGAAACAACCTTTGCCAGGCGTCTACTATCTGTAGCCATGTCTGATTTTCTGTGCTGGTTTCCTGTCGGTCTGTGTGGGGTCCTGGCCACTACTGGCGCGTCGTCATTCCGGAGGAGATCAACGTGGGAATGGCAATTTTTGTCTTGCCTCTGAATTTCAGCATTCAATCCATTCCTCTACACATTGAACATAATATTAGAAAAAACGGCGTAAAACACAAGAGATGCGCTTTCTGAAAATGTTACGCGCTCGGCAAAGTGGTAGCACTTGATTTTGAAAAAAAAAGTAAAGAAAGAAAAAGAGAAGAGAAAGAGAAAGAAACTCATACGTCTAGACTATGTAACGACTGTACTGAAAGCAACTTGTCGCCAGCAAGTTGGCTCCGCCTGCATGTTTCTGCCTACATGGAATCAACAAGACCCATTTCACTATCACTCTCCTCTACCTTTCTCTGCTCTGTGGTCTCCTTACTACGTGCCCCTTCCTCACTTTGGCCGTTACCACCTGGCATTGTCAGTAGTATCACAATTACACACCCACTCCAGTTCTTACCCCTTCCTTCACCACGCTAGTAGTCTGTCACATCCCGCGCTGCCAGTGGGGTTACAAGCACCTTTCCGAGTACAGCAGACTTCTGTATGTTTGACAAGTACACTGATTCTAACTGTCATTGTTCTTGGTGATTGGAAAAAAACAGCATGAAAACTAAGGTAGAACTGAGTGCAATCAGACTGAACAGGAACAAGGCTCATTGTGACCTTCCACCCGTCCACGACCCACTACTGAGTAATACTCACTGTAGTTGCCAGCAGACTGCCCTTTGCCATACGTCTGTGTCCATCATTCGAAATGTTCCATCTACAGTTCGGTGCCATCACTGGTGTCGTTGGTATATACAGCAATAATACTTGTTAACTTTCGTTGTCGACGATCACCTTGAGCAAGACAGGGAAAATGGAGGGTGAACAGTGTTGCAGAATTTGATAGGAAGTGACAGAAACCACGGATCACTGCGTCAGAGAGTGTTGTGACTTTCTGGTCTCATGTCCCATGCCTGTCTACTTGCATTATTTCTATGTCGCGCATACCAACTCCCCATTAACATCCGTATCACTCTGTTCCACATCTAGCAGTCGGCAGGGAGCAGTCAATATCAAGTCGTCCTGAGGAAAATACACCAGAGGATATGCTGCATTGCTGAAGATTCATTTCAGTGGGTTTAGAGATGCTGTTCTGATCCAACACAAGCAGGGTATCACCCAGTAAGCCCTCTGTGTGTGTGTGTGTGTGTGTGGTGTGTGTGTGTGTGTGGTGTGTGTGCATGCACGCGCGTGCGTGCGTGTGTGTGTGTGTGTGTGTGTGTGTGTGTGTGTGTGTGTGTGTGTGTGTGTGTGTGTGTGTGATTGAGAAAGGGAGGGACAGAGATAGAGACAGAGTGAAAAGGAAATTATCAGTACAAGTCTGCTTTTTTTCTGATAGTGGGAATGCCGTTCACTCTGAAAAAGTTCCAGGTATGGTTACTGAAGCTGAAGATCTCCTGCTGGAAAATTTCTGTTGAAATCACCAATATATAAGGAAACAGCAGGTAACATGGAATGTGCTCGTTTGCTTTAGTAAGTCCAGATTTTTGTTTTGTTCCCTCCCAGCTGTTTTTGAAAAAACTGTGGAACACTGTTAGTCATTCTTTTGCTAATTAATAATTGGCATCCCTTCTTCAGGCAAGAGAGTGAGAATTTGAAACTCGCGTTCTCTTTCCCTCTTTTGTTCCCTTCATCTTTTCCTTTAACAGTTCCTGAGTGTTTTAATCAAACAATACTTATACTCCTTTGTGTGTTGACGACTTTGATATGAACGTTGTCGAGGTTTGTGCGTATTTGAAAAAAAAATACAGGACAGGGATTGGGAAAACGGGTGGTTATTTTCGAATTCCAGACTAAACTTTG
>JADBJO010023024.1:0-5000 GCA_016801955.1 Conus betulinus
GTTACCTATGATGAAATCCAGAGACACTGACACGTTCCAATCAGTCCGACAACAACGTCTCTCTCTTTTTTATTGACTTAAATGTGTGTTATAAAGACAAGATCCATCATGAATGACAAGAAAACATTACGATCAGTTCCAGCATTAGACAGATTTGGTTCCCTGGTAATTGCCATATTTCTCTATGCCTGTGAGACATAGACTCTGAGAGCTGAACTTGAGAGGAGTCAGGCACTAGAGAGGAGATGCTTCTGTAGGATCCTTTGCAACTCAGGCAAAGACATCTTTACCAATTTGGAGGTCCACACCATAAAGAGGCAAGCATTGGACCATACGAAGAGTTGTGTAACAACAAACGAAGGTAAATGAGATGGGGTATGGTCATGATGTATCAAAATCCAGCAGCACTTGCTAAAACTATTCTACAATGATCAGTGAGAGGAAGCAGAAGGAGAGGAAGACAGAGAAAGAGATGGGAGGACAAGACCAGAAGCATGGACTGGCCTCACGCTCAGCAACTGTCTCTAACAGCGTCTAAGAACTGTGAGAAGTGGAGGAAGCTAGTTTTGAAGTCTTCCACGACGCCTCATCAGTCTACAAGACTGTAGGATAGATGATAGGTGGTGATGCTATATAGGTAGTCTCCTTTATGTTAATTAAACAAAAAAAAATCTTTATTATCGAAAACGTTATGGCTGACGTTTGGTTCTTCGGTTGAAACATTAATAGATCACACGTTCTTTTCTTTTTTTCAAATACAGGGACAAACATATCTGCATATGTACTGTTTAAATTGTTCCTGGACTCTGGTAATCACTAATTGTACTGTTTTGACATGGAAATTGTTTTTCAGTTTAGAGAAATCATAATGTGGCACAGATTATCCGGTCAGTATATATGAAGGTTATGTCTGAAAAAAAAAAAAAAAAAAAAAAAAAAAAAACCTGCAAAAAGAGATGCAGGCGTTTTGGACAGTAAAAACAAAACAAAAACAAACAAAAACGTTTTCCCCATTTTGTTCTCACCGAAGTGGTTTATTTTCTTTTTTACAGAGAATCTATTTCATCCTAAAGCAACGCATTCCTTTTCTGGCAAAAAAAAAAAAAAAAAATCAACAACGTGACAGATGTGCTGGTCCACCATGCTTGCTGAGGGACAGAATGCCAGTAAAAAGGAACAGCTTGCTTTGAATGGAAGCAGCAATGGAAAGAAAAAAAAACAGACACTTCTGTTGCGTTATAGCCTAGACTTCAGAATGTGTGTGTGTGTGTGCGTGTGCGTGTTGTGTGTGTGTGGTGGTGTGTGTGTGTGTGTGTGTGTGTGCGGTGAGTGTGTGTGTGTGTATGTGTGTGTGTGTGTGTTTGTGTGGTGGTGTGTGTGTGGTGTGTGTGTGTAGTGTGTGTGTGTGTGTGGTGTGTGTGTGGTGAGTGCATGCTGCGTGCGTTCGTGCGTGGCTCAGCGTGTGTAATGTGTGTGTGTGTGTGTGGTGGTGTGTGTGGTGGGTGTGTGTGTGAGAGCGAGAGAGAGAGAGAGAGAGCGGAGAGAGAGAGAGAGAGAGAGAGAGAGGAGAGAGAGAGGAGGAGAGAGAGAGAGGAGAAGAGAAGGAGAGAGCAGTAAGTGCAGATGGATGGGTAGGGGTTTGAGCCGGACTGGAAGAGGTATTGTTTGTGGTGTGCGCATCAGTAACTTCCCATTTACGCTGCAGACTCACATCCCTCACCCTCCCTCCTGGGCCCACCATCTCTCTCCGTATGTTGTGCGCATGGAGGATGAATGTACACATGTATATTCTAATACATGTTTTGAAACGACCGTTTAGAAATATGGGAACACACGTGCAAAGAATACTAAACAAAAGTTCAATTTGAGGTTTTTTTTTTTTTTTTTTTTTTTTTTTTTTTTTTTTAATGATGACTGAGTAAATAGAATACGATACTGACTAAATTCATAAAATGATTAAAATAAGGAGTAGATGAATGAATTTAAAACGACATTTGTCAATAATGGATAATTGGTATGATAAAAATGTATATATATAGTGCGTGCGTATCTATATTATATAATATATATATATATATACTATATATCTTATATGGTATCTTATATATATATATATTGCAGGTTAGTGGGGCATTTGTGTTGCGGTCCATATCGATTCAAGATCTAAGAGAGAGAGAGAGAGAGGAGGGAGAGAGAGCGGCAGAGAGCTAGAGATCGGGAGAGAGAGATAAAGAGAGAGAGAAGAGGAGAGAGGAAGAGAGACGGCTGGAGGGAGGGAGGATGGTTAGTGGAAGTGAATGAGATAATTCAGGAGGACGTAGCGTTGCAACAGTGTGGGAGGGCGTTTCCTTGGGTAGTGTTGTGGCGTGTGGGATACAGGGTACCACGCCCTAACCCCCCCCCCCCCGCCCCATCCCGCCCCCGGGGCCCGCGCGACCTTCTCGACACGTTGATTCCGGGCAGGTACAAGCGGGCCGTTTCAATGTCATTCCTTTCCCCAGCGGCGTGATCAACCTATTCCAAGCCACCGGACGGAGGGCCTAGCAAACTTCAATTTGCGTACTTGGCCATCTGCCACCAGTGGTCCCACACTACGGGCTGCAACTGTTTGAATTACCAATCACATCGTGTGTCACCCAGGCATGTGACAAGTCACGCACTTTAGGGATGACAGTTACAACTGAATTGCTCATCTCTCTCTCTCTCTCTCTCTCAAAATCATTCTCTCTCTCTCTCTCTCTTCTACACCTCTCTCTTTTACACACACAACGCACGAGCACCAAAGGGAGGGACACAACAGGACACACGCAACAACACACAACACTATAGGGACCCCAGAACACACGCCAGCAAGCGCCGAGTAACTCACGGCTCACGCACGGCCGTCACACCACAACCGCCCACCACACACACTACTACAACCCACACATTTCACACACACACACAAACACAACAAATGTTGGGAATATAGAGAGAAAGAGTGAGAGAGAGAGAGATATGGAGAAGAGAGAGAGAGTAAGGAGAGAGAGAGAGAGATATAGAGAGAGTACGCCGTCTCCCCCATCTATGCCGTAGGGGCCATAGCCATGGGACATACATCATAGTGGCCAAACCTCCTCAATCTCGACTGACTCAATCATTCACATACGTCAATAAAACTAATCTAAACTCTCTCTCCCGCTCTCTTCTCTCTCTCCCCGCTCTCTCTCGGTCCCTGCATCGCCTCCGACTCCAAACCCTCTCTCTATCTGCTCCATCTCTCTCCTCATCTCCTCTCTCAATCTGTCTGTGTGGTGGTGTGTGTTATGTATTCCGTATATTTCACATATAGCTGCATGCATGTATTTACAGACCAATGATGTATAAGTCATATTTGCATGATTTCATCGTTTTCAATGAAACCTTCTCGTCAATTCTTATATGTTTCCTGTCCTGGTACTTTTCTGGTGAATATAGTCCACCATCGTTTTCCTGTAACTTAGAAACCCTCACATAATTATAGATGAACTTTGAAAGTGGAGTTGACGTAGGTGAACACCGCTAAAAATCCACAATGTTTGTTAAAATAGAAATTGTGATGGGGGGCGACCGGCCGACTCTCATCTGTGGCAAAAAGAGACTGCACACACGGAAGACACAACTAGGGGATGTGCAAAATACGAAAAAACACAGAACTTCCTATCAGCATCTTAGTCAGTGCCACCTCCCCGTGCAGAGAGTGGATGTCGATGTTGTCGGGTACGCCATGTCATTATCTGATGAAGGTTTGACGGCAGTGAGTAATGGTAGCTATCAACACCACGATACTATGGGTACCTCCGGAAAAACCAGCACCAAAACAACGCTGTCCAGAAGTCGATGAGATCTTGTGTCTGTTATAAAATGTTCCCAGCCACCATCGCTTGTATGACTGCACCCGTTTCAGGAATCATGAAATACAACCCCCACTCTGTATCTGAATGCAACGATGAAAAACAGACTGAGGGACTATGACGTATATAGCAACAATGATAAAACCCATCGTCTTCGTGCGCAACATGTTCTGGTACTTCAGTGGACTGAACACACAATAGCATCTTTCACAAGCGATAATCGCTGACAGAAATAGAGAAATGAAACAAAGGCCCATAAACACAACAAAGTTACCATTGGTCAAGAACTCGTTTGTGGGAGGGATGACACCCTTTGAGGCGAAAATCAAATAGATATTCTCTCCATGGAGAAACATGCTCGCTGTTAAGTACAGGCAATCGGTAAAAGACAGCGAAAACAGACACAGATTGACACGATCCTTAAGACCCTGTCTGTAGAACACCGCCATGTTGATGACGTTGGCTGGTCCACCAATCAAAAACAAGATGCCTGTCATAACATCTTTCATTTTTCTGGAGAAGGTTTCTACTTCTGCGCGCTCACAATATTGTCTGGATTGTCCCAGGTAAAAAACTCCATTTCACTAAATCTGACTTCAGTGCACGCCTCTGACAGGGAGAAAATTCTGGGCATCTGCTTGTTCATTGTGGCTTGTTGCCGTGTTCTGCGTGGTCATGCTCACCCTGACAATTTCGATAAAAAATGTTGCATGGAGTAATCACAGAATGTCAGTGCTATAACAATTTCTTGCGTACAATGTAGTGGGCTTTGCGATGACAGCAGTGCGAGATTTATTTTGGTGAATGCCAGCGAAGAGGCAAAGTCGAGAACAGATGGATGAACCACAATGAACCCAGAACAGAAGCATACAAATGAGCCGGGTGTTAAGTCGCCCCATCTATTGCACATTACGAAACGAGCAAAATATTTTTAAGAGGAATATCTGCTCCGGAAATGACCCTCCACACACACACACACACACACACACACACACACAACCACACGCACACACACACACAGCACACACACACACACACACACACATACACACGTTCTCCCAAGACAGGTGTATGAGAAGTATGTCGGATCATAATAAAGAAAGGAATGATTACATCTACATGGAAAGT
>JADBJO010023024.1:10000-27088 GCA_016801955.1 Conus betulinus
ACGACGACGACGACGACGACGACGACGACGACGACGCTGCTGCTACTGCTGCTGCTGTTGCCGCTGCTGGTACTACGCTACTACTACTACTACTACTACTACTACTACTACTACTACTACTGCTGCTACTACTGCTGCTGCTTGCTGCCGCGCTCCTGCTCCTCCTCCTCCCCCTTCTCCTACTACTACTATTACTACACTTAGACTCAGATGCTCCCGCGTCTTGCGACGCATGAGCACTCAAGGCGCTCCACTGTGCACGGTCCTCAGCCAGTTTGGTAGTGTCATTCCATCCTCTGTCAACGAGTCTTAGGTCTCTCTCCACTGTCTGTCGCCAGCTCTCCTGGGTCGGTCCTCTTTTTCTCTGGCCTGCTGGGTCCATTTAATGGCTTGGTTTGCAGGTCTTGAATGAGGGTAATCTTAAGACATGACCCAGCCAGTGGAGGCGCCGTCTGCAGACGATGGTTGACACGGAGAGCTGTTTGGACCTCTCCCTGACTCTTCATTTGGTATAAAATCTGACCATTTGATGCCCAAGATCTTACACAGGCACTTAGTATCACAAGCGTCGAGTTTCTCTTTCTCGTGGTATTGTCTTCAGTTGTCAGGATTCACAGCCATATAACAGCGTTGAGATCACACTGGAGTTATAACATTTCAATTTGATTCTAAGGGAGAATTTCTTACTGTTCCATATTTTTGTTCAGCTGATTCAATGCTGATGTTGCTTTGCCCAGTACGACACTTTCAGTTCATGGTCGAGGACACTGACGTTGTTCATAGAGCTGCCTAGGTACGTGAAGTTATCTACTACTTCCCACGTGTTTTGGGTCGATGAGAATGTTTGTTGGTGTTTACCGGTGCATGTGTTTACTTTTTGGCACTGATAATGAGTCCAGTGTTGCTTGCAAACTTGCTGAATTGTCTACAAGCACCTGAAGATCTGCAGAAAATGCTTATACGAATTGGATGTTGGATGTAAAAAAAAAATAGAACTTTGTTCCAGTCATCCAAGCTGGCACAAGTCACTAAGGAAATGGAGGCCTACAAAGTCAACATACTAGGTCTTAGCGAAACTCGTTGGACAGAGTCAAGGAAATCTACATCAGAGGACATGAGCATCCTGTTTTCAGGTCGTCGTGACAACATCCACCGTGACGGCGTCGCTCTTATTCTTGACAGGCAAGCAGGCAGTCCACTAGAAGAATGGACGCCAGTGAACGACCGCTTCCTGAACCAGCACGACTCATCACGTCACACGCCAACCTCACCATCATCCAGCGCCACGCCCCAACCAATGACCACGACGATGCAGACAAAGACACCTTCTACCAGCAGCTTCGAGACGTGGTTGAAAAAAGTACCACGCCATCATATCTTGTTGATCATGGGCAACTTTAACGCACAGATTAGAGAGGATCGTTCTGGCTTTGAGCATGTGCTTGGTCTGCATAGGCATGGCAAGAGAACTGATAATGGTGAACGCTTCCTGCAGTTCTGCGCAATAAACAACATGAATATTGGTTCGTCACTATTCCAGCATAATGATATTGACAAGATCACATGGATATCAAATGACCACAGGACTCAGACTCAAATCGATCACATCGCGATTGGGCCCAGATGGAGAACCCCATGTCTGCAAAACCTACGCGTGTACCGTGGAGCAGACGTGTTGCAGTGACCATCATTTGGTGATAGCAAAGCTGAAGATCAAGCTGAAGAGAAGAAAGAAGAAAAGAGACTACGTCCAAGAGATACAATACAAGCAAGTTAAAGGACCCCACCACTGAGGCCCAGTTCCAAGCTTTCCTGAGCAACAGGTATTCAGTCCTGACTGAAACAATGCCAGGATCGACAGAATGGTGGGAGGAGATGAAGGATGCCATGCCAACAGCTGGAAAAAAAAATCCTAGGGTTTAAGAAGTCACTACGGGAATCCTGATCAGTGATGACTCATGGGAATTGATAGCAGAGAGGAAATCACCAGCTGATTGGATCACACCCCTCTTCTCCTTGCTCTCTCTCTCTCTCTACTCTCTCTCTCTCTCTCTCTCTACTCTTCTCTTTGTGTGTGTGTGTGTGTGTGTGTGTGGTGTGTGTGTGTGAGAGAGAGAGAAGAGGAGAGTAGGAGAGAGAGAGAGAGAGAGAGAGGAGAGAGAGAGAGAGAGTTAGTGCGTGCGTGCGTGCGTGCGCGTGAAGTGTGTGTATGTGTGTGTGTGTGTGGGGGTGGGGGGGGGGTACGTGGAAGGAGGGGGATATGGGGGGGGGGGGATATATATGTGGAAGGATCTTGGGATATGTCTTTGAATGATATATATGTTTCTGAATCATCTTGATTTTGGAAACATTTTGAAAGAAAAAAATTATTATTATTCTGCAGCACAAAAGGGACAAAATATACATAGGCAAAACACTATTTGGTTCATTATTTGTTTTTTGTTTAATACCCCTCCCCCCTTTTACCTATGATGGATGTACATTTTGGAAGAATTTATTCTCAGTGTCCTTGATTTTGTTTTCTTTTGAGGGCATAGTGTAGTTTCACCTTATCTATTTACCCGCATTATTTAAAAGATCCTCTCTCTCTCTCTCTCTCTGAAAGTTGCTCAAGTGACAGACGTATGAAGAACGCTCTGCTAACGACAGTGAATTGTGTCGGATTGAAGATTGTGATTGTCGGGATTTTTGGTGGAGTTGTGTATGAAGTGTCTGTGTATCAGAATGTGTGTAATTAGATAACGAAAAGGTCAGTGGATGTCTCGTAATTAACATTTTCTTAATTACAATTGTCAAGGAAGAGACCATATTTTTTTCCGATGTTAACGTCGTTCATGGTTCACACAGTTATCCACGCCCACCCTACAGGATCGCAAGAGTCGGACTGCACGTGCTCAGTGTCGCCGCGTTTCGTTGTGTCGTTTACCTGAACTCTTGGTCTTCGATTTTGAACGAGCGGTGCACGTGTACTACTAAGTGAAAGTCAGTCTGGTGCATCAGGTTACTTCACAGGCGCCTGAAAAAAAGATGTCCGAAGGTTCCCCTGTTCCTCTCCAAGCCAATATACTGCAATTGATCGATTGGCGTCTGACGCAAATGCAGCATGGTTTACTCATGCATTCAGCAACTATAAAGTCAAATATTGATGAAAGATTATGTTCCCTCGAGAATAGTATATGGACGCTTTTTTTACAGAAGTTAATAAACTGAAAGATACCGTTGTCAAAAGCGCTGAAGACATCAGTGAACTAAAAGAAGACGGTGCGAGCATTTTGGACAGACTGGAGCATCTAGAAAGAAAGCTGGAATCTGCTGAGCAAGATGCAAAGGCATGTAATTTGCGATTCATCAATGTTGAAGAAACAGACTTGGAGGATGAATATATAACTTCACAAACAGTAATCAGTGTGTTGAACGAACATGCACGTTCACCTGTCCTGGCGGCAAGATGATATTGTCAGAGCCTTCCGTATTGGCAGGCCTCGTCCACACAGTAGTGATCCCCGGCCCATTTCTTGTCCAGTTCTGTCGATGGTCGGACAAGATGGCGGTGCTTGGTGACAAAGACCTCAGAGACAACCTGAGAGAAAGTGGCATACGAGTGGCCTCCGACCTGACTACTTGACAAAGGGAGATGGTAGAGTTCCATCGTGGACTCGGCAAGATCGCATACATTTCCAACGGCAAACTATATGTTAAGGACAGACGGCAAGATGTTTCCTCTGGGGACATCAGAAATGAATGGCGCCATACCTCCTTTCCAGAGGAACTGAAGAAGACTGTCCCTTCATGCAGAACAGCTACAGAAATGGCTACAGCAGAAACAGCGAAGGCACACACTACAGGTTCAAGTCTTCGCTTAATCAGCAAGATTCCTACGAAAACAAAGACGGCAAGGAAAGCCCGCTCAGCATCAGACGTTCCGGCAACAGATGGAGTGGCAGTCCGAGAGGAGAGAAGAACTCTCGACTCCGGTAAATCCAGATACACTTACCTCTATACCAGTTTGTTCCAGGAACACGGTCCTACAGTGATGGTTACAAAACAGAGACAACGACATGAACGCCAAACCTTAGAACACAAAAGGACTGTTATAGTGAAAGACTCCTCCAAAGGTCTGAAACTTCAAGACAAACTTCATCAGAACTGTGTGAAGAGGGGTCCAGTGATGGCAAAGTCAGCTGACGTCTATGATGGACAAAGTTTCAGCAGACTCCAATGTGTGTGTGGAAAACAGGCCCACAGACGTGATTCACCTTACTGAAGACAACATTCAAGGAAACGCTGACTGGCCAGGACAGTGTCAGTGTGATGAAAGAGACGTAGTCTTGGCGATGTTAGTCTTGACAGGAATATTACAGAAACTAACGACAAAAGTGACGATGACACAGGTACTGATACGGATGCTGGACATGACCCCAATGACCCCCAAGAGTTGGCGGCTGGCAAAAAGAGGTGGGCAGCCATTGCCCGACGCAGGATGACGCACCAAGGGGAAGAAATACAATGGACAATTTTGCGCAAATTGTTCGCCAACCGGATGTGGACACAGACAATGGTAGACAAGACGTGACTGACATTACAGGCCACGAAAATATGCTCGGTCAAGATATGACTACCGACATACCACCTGACAAACAAAACAGCAGACCCGTTGATAATATAGTCAACGACGTAACGAGCAAGGACAAACGAGCAAAGGATAACAACCTCCAGCTCGTGATGGACGTTCAAAACGTAATGCTTCTGCCTCAAGAGTAGGCAGCAATAATAGCAAACGACTCTAGAGAGATCCAACAGCCAAAGTAGTATTGTGGATTCTTTATAGAAAAGTTCAATCAGTGTGACAGACAAAAATCAAAAACAGGCCTTCGCGGGCTAGACCAAAGACCAAAGTCGGTGCAGAAACATCAGGTGCACAAAAATAGGGATTCGGCCAGGCCACAATACCAGTTAACCAATCATCAAAAACTCAGGGACGTAGGTCACAGGTGCTGCAAATCGAACACATGGTGATCTATTAAGTCCCAGCACAGGTTCTTTTGTAAATAGTGTAGATATCACAGAAGTTAAATTCCTAAATTACAATGTTAATGGGCTTTTACAAAAATTGGACAACTCACATTTAATTAATTTCATCATTTCCCATGATTTCGTCTGCCTAACTGAAAGTCTTATAGCTTTTGACTTTGAATCATCTCTTTTCAAGGACTTTATCATATTCACATCCAAAGCTCAAAAAACTGTCTCACCAAGGGAGATACTCGGGGTGTTATTGTTATGATCAAAAAATGTTTTGCTGATTATGTTGAACGGATTGAAGTGAAAGTCAAAAACACTGTTGTTGTGAAGCTAAAGAAGGACTTGTTTTTCTACCGAAAAAGATATCATGTTAATATGTTTCTTATTTACCCCCGAATGATTCACCATACTGGAAATTTCAACAGGACGGATATGGCATGGAATTGTTAGAGGAATGTATAATTGATTTGCATAACTCATGTGGTGACTTTTCTATGTTTGTAACTGGAGATTTGAATGCAAGAACTTCATCCCAAAATTACAATTTTCATGGAGATGACAAAGACTTTGATGAGACAGAATCTCCAAATAATAACAGTTTCCCAAGGCGGTCTCAAGATAAACAAAAGAATTCTTTTGGAGAGCAATTAATTGAGTTATGTAACATGTTTGAATGTATTATTTTAAATGGACGCGACCAGAAAGACTTTGACGATAGCTGCAATACACTGGATCTTCTGGCGTAAGTAAGGTCGACTATTTTATTGTATCCTACGACTTATTTTCGTCCGTCAATATTGTATCTCTAGATGTTGAAAGCTTAACTGAATCTGACCATCTCCCAGTGGTTGTGAAGATGAAGAGGGATTATAACATTCACGAGAATACCGAAAAATCAAAACCAAATCGCCGTATAATTTCAGAAAAAAATCATTTGGAATGAAAAATGCGAGGGTGATTTTTATAAAACTGTTGGAAACTTATGATATATGTTGGAAACTTATGATATTCAAAACCGACAAATGCTGGCTACGCAAACTTTGGATATAGACATAGACAGCGCTTTTGATATTTTTGTGAAGTGTAAAGATGCCAGTCAATGCATGTTAAAATCGTTCACGGTTAACGGAAATAAAAGGTCAGAATGGTTTGATGAAGAGTGTAAGGCAGCAAAAAAGGAAAGTAGGAGTAAATTAAACTATTTCAGAAGAACTCGAAAAGAAAGAGACAGAATACAGTACGTAAAAGCAAGGAAGAGCTACAAATACTTACTAAAAGTGAAAAGTCAAGCGTTTTAAAAAACAGCAAGCAGATATGTTAGCGAATGGAACTGGCAACTCGTCGCAATTTTGGAGAAATTTAGGAAAATGGGATGCTGGCAGAATGATGAAAATGATAGCAATATCACCATAGATGACTGGTTCAAGCATTTCAAGAGTGTTTTTTTCAAAACAGCGGCGAAGAATACGATGAGCAGTTTGATATTGAAATCGATCTGTCCGAAGAATGGACCATGATTTGAATCAGTTTATTTCAGAGGATGGTCATTCAAGCTATTTCTAAACTTAAGAAAAATAAAGCTAGCGGAATAGACGATGTTTTCCGCAGAAATGTTAAAGTCTGGAGGTTCAGCTGTAATAAATTTCTCACTAAACTGTTTAATACCGTTTTTGATAAAGGAGTTTATCCTCGTGAGTGGACGAAATCTATCATCATACCAGTGTTTAAGAAAGGCAACCCCGATAACACTGATAATTATAGAGGAGTTTCTTTGCTGAGCATCATATCTAAGTGTTTATACATCATATTAAACACAAGACTGTACACCTGGTTAGAAAACAATAGCTTTATTTCAGAAAATCAGGCAGGCTTTCGAAGAAACCACTCACCTGTTGATCACATCTTTACAGTGTATGCTGCTATCCAGAAATGTATGAATAAGAAAGGTACAAAACTATATGTTGCTTTCGTTGATTTTAGAAAGGCTTCGACTCTGTGCGTCATCACAAACTTTTGGAATGTGTAAAAAAACAAATGTTGAAAGGGAAATTTTTGGCGTCTCTCAAAGCAATGTACAATTCATTATTGTCGTGTGTTCGATCAAATCATGAATTTTTCTGAAATGTTTGATTGCCCAATAGGAGTAAGACAAGGATGTGTTTTGAGCCCCACATTATTTTCAATGTTTATTAACCAGTTGGCAACTCACATAGAAGAAAAGGGTAAACATGGTGTGCAGCTGTTACCGGGTATCATGGAGTTATTTATATTATTGTTCGCAGATGATGTTGTACTGTTGTCAACTTCCCCAACTGGTCTACAGAATCAACTGAATATTTTACACACACGTTGCAACAACATGAAGTTATATGTAAACATCGAAAAAAAACAAAAGTTATGGTATTCAGAAAAGGGGGATTCTTGGGAGGCATGAAAATGGTTCTATGATGGTACAAGACTAGAGGTGGTAAATAGTTATTGTTATTTAGGGTTCAATTTCACAACTATGATTAGTGCTAGAAAAGGCACAATGCATTTGGCAACAAAAGGAAAGAAAGCCGTTTTACAGCTGTGCAGGGTTTTCCAAAAGTATAAAGAAATGAGTTCAAATACTTTTAAAAAAATTTTTATGTAAAAATTCAGCCAATACTATTATACTCATCAGAAGTATGGGGGTTAAATAGACTGGATCATATAGAAAAAGTACATCTAATGGCATGTAAGAGGTTTATGGGTGTTCCAAGTAGAACTCCTAATAAGATGGTATATGGTGATCTGGGACGATACCCTCTGTATGTTAATTCTTACGTTGCATGTTTAAGATTTTGGTTTAAATTGTTGCATATGGATGCTGAAAGACTGCCACACAAAGCTTACATGATGTTGCTTGAATTAGACAGAGCTGGCAAAAACTGTTTGGGTTTCAAGGTAAGAGAAATTTTGTGTGAAACGGGGTTCAGTATTGTTTGGTTGCAACAAGGAGTTGGTGATGTTAAACTGTTTTTGAATTTGTTTTAAACAAAGAATTGTCGATCTCTTTATTCAAGAGTGGAACGCAACTATCAGAGATCGGGACAGATACAGCCTTACACAGAGTATTTAAAACTGTTTTTGAAAAAGAAAGGTATGTTTGTGACATGGATATCTATTGTTTTCGTGTAGCCTTTTCTCAGTTTAAGATTTAATGTGCTTCCTCTGAATAATAATGTGCATCGGTACAGTGAATCTGTCGAAATAAAAAATTGTTTATTTTGTGTGGGTCAAGTTGAAAATGAGCATCATTTCTTATTTGATTGTTGCCTGTATATAGACCTTCGAGCTAAATTTCTAAGAGAATCAATGAAAGTGCCTGTAAATGTTTTGTTGAAAGCAACAAGTATGAATCATAGGCACAATGTTTCAAGATATGTGTGTTCCATGCGATTACAAAAGAAATAAGGTTATATTTTAGACGAAAATGACTGGCTGATTATTACAGCTCGATAATTTTGATACTTTATTTTGTGCGTCATGATATAGATCTTCATCATTCACTCATGTAGCGTAAGCTTTGTTTGCTAAGATACGTTCATTTAGAATTTCTACTGCACATTTATGTTTAGAAGAGATTGTCAAGATTGTGGAATGTGAAACTGTGGATATATACTTGTCTTTTTCACCTCCGCCGTTAACACCCCCCCCCCCCCCCCCCCTCTTTCCTTGCTCGCCCCCATCTCCTTGACTCCCTTCCCCAGCCCCACCACTCCCATTTCCATTTGTTACCTCCATGTATTGTGGCCAAAGGCCGACGTACATTAAAAATTCTGAGTTCTGAGTTCTCTCTCTCTCTCTCTCTCTCCTCTCTCTCTCTCTCTCTCTCTCTCTCTCTCTCTCTGTGCGTTTGTAGAGGAGGAGACTGTTGCACACTCACTGTTGAAAACAAAATAAGTCCATGCATCATCATTAGTTAATTGTGGGGGAAATGAAATATGTTGGTCATATTCGTTTATCAAAATGGTGAAACAAAGTTGAAAGGGCTATTTGTTTAGCGGCCTGTCGTAAGTATGCCAGTAGACTGGGTGACAGAATCTCCTGATGGCAGTTTAAATTATATTGCATATTTAATTCTGTTGCAATGTTTTTTTCTATCTTTTCTTCCATTTATTCTATACTGTGTGCGTGTCTCTTAGATATTTTTAATGTTGTCATTTATTTAGAAGCTTAAAAAAAACGTTTTGTGTAGCACATGTTTGAAGATGGTAAGAATTTATGTGATTTAACTGCCCCAACATTTGGTATGGGGATATCAGTGGCATGTTTAAATGCTTTTAGAAAATGAAGTGATGCTGTCTTAAGATATTCGCTTTCAATAAAGTCTGTTTCAATTGTACAATTGATATTGACCCAATCAGCCATTTTATAACACGAACAGACGTCCTTTTGTTTCTGGAGAATTCCCTGATCGGTTTCCATGTTTATTATAACAGGAATTGGCAAGTGATCATTGTCGCAATCGTCTTTACAAGTTTTCCAGTGACATTTATAAACAACCCATGGCTAGGTTTAGGGACAGAGTCTGTTAAATGAATATTAATAGATCGATAGCCAGAAGATTTAATCACGCTTCTATCATTCAATAAATACAAGTCCCAGATTCTAGACAGTGCAGTGAAATTGTCAGCTATCAACCAATTATCATTCTTATCCCAATGGGCACACAACGGATTCATAGTTCATCATCGGAATCTTCAAGAATATAAACACGCACACTGCTTAAAATAAAATATACGCGTAAATTTCCTTTAGAAAGTATAATCTGATTTTATAGCAGAGTTTTTGTGCATAATTATGCTTATTGTGATATAGATACCTCTGCTAACCGGGTCATTCGGTGTTCGCATTTCAACGCCTAGGAATCACTTGATAGCAAATAGATGTAGTTTTTTACGCGCATGGTATGCTGCATTGTCAAGTCTCCATAACTCTGCCCCATACTAAGCAATAGATTTAGCCTGTGAGTCGAATAACTTAAATAAAAAAAATCAAGAGAGAGTTACATTTCAGCTTAAATAAACTGTTGCAGAGTGCATAATAAAGCTTTTCTTACTTTGCTGGTAATGTCATGGCATGCAGCAAGAAAACTTTGCTTTGTTGAAAAATAAATTCTTAAATATTTGTATGCATTCACAACAGGCATCTCAGTCCCGTTAAATGTCCATATTTCTCTGACAGCTATATAACTCCCTTTCCTAAACACTACTATATTACTTTTATCCAAATTAACTTTCAACTACAAAGCAGCGGCTGCACGCTGAAGACTGTTTTACTGCGTTTGTAGGCCTGTGACTGTTTCAGGAAGTAAAGCCACATCATCAGCCAGAAGCAGTATAAGTAATTCAAAATAATCAGATATATAACACTGCCCCGTGTTTCCCTCCCCTTATCACCTCCAATGCCAGGTCAGTAATAAATAAATTTTAAAAAAAAGACAGGCTGCAAGCATCTCCTTGTCTCACTCCACGAGTGCAAGCAATATAATCTGTCACACCACTCCCACATCTAATTCTGGTTTTGACACAGTCGAACATGCTGCTAATAAATCTAAATATCTTGCCTTTGAGGCCATTCTTTAATATGGTAGGCCACTGTAAATTTATTTCTACGGAATCAAAAGCTTTTTCAAAGTCAATAAAGGCTACACAAATTTTCGTACAAAACAAAATCGTTTTTGTATTAGTGTCAACAAAGTAAACGTGTGATCAACAGTGCAGTAGCCTTTTAAAAAATCCAGCTTGATATTCGCCTGCCAAGTTATGCTCTTCTATGTAGTCTTATAGTCTACTGTTGAGGATTGTGCTGTAAATCTTGCCACTTGTAATGAAATGCCTCTATAATTCTTTGGGCTATTAGTGTCACGCTTCTTGAACAACAGGTTAACAATGGGGCTCGTCCAGTTGCTTGGGAACACGTCTTTATCAAATATGTTATTGAAAAGCTTTAAAAAAAAAATCAATAACACGATACCCACCATACTTTAGCAGCTCACCAATTATTTCATCTAGTGCAGCAGCCTTCCCGTTTTTTTTTTAAACTTTGTTACAGCAAGCACAACTTCCCTAATATTGGATGGTTCATTGAGCTTACCTCCTCTTCGTGGGCATCACTAATATTTTCAGCCAAATTTGTCTTATCTATTGTTATCTCCAACTCAAACAGATCTTTGAAATGCTTTAACCAATTATCGACTGTTGAACAGTTTTTTCGCGTAAATGATATTTTATGCACAGTTTGCCTAAATTCTCTCTCTGACTGCTTCGTGACGAGATTAGTCTAACAACAAATCATCATACTGTTTTTTTTTTCTTCCTCTTTATCAGATGTTTGTATTCTCTTCTTGCTATGCAGTAGGCATGACTGTCTTCTTTTCTTCTTTTGCTTTAACTTTGTTTAACTTACATTCCATATCATGCAATTACTATATTTAACACACTTTGGTAAATTGATTCTCTTCTTCATACAAAAACCTTGTTTTTCAATCCATTCATTGAACACTTCCAGAGCACCATTGAAATCATGATCAATTTAACTTGCGGCATGATCAAGCATGGATGTTGTTTCATCAGAAGTCATATACTGGATATAAATTTGTTCCAAGTTCTTGTTCCACACAAATTTATCAATGAACTGGTCCCCTTCTGCAGCGTATGTCTTCAGTCTATTTTTCCTTTTTTAAACTCTAAAACGTAATTCAATGGGCAAATGGTCTGATTCTATTCTCTCTGACACCAACAATTCACATGACGATACAGCATCAAAACACAAATTCCTTAGACAGGAGAAATAATCATTGACGTTGCATCCTGTTTATGATATGTACGTAAAACTGCCATTGGTATCCCCGTTACAAATACCGTTCAGAATACACAATCCAAGAGTTGTGCACATATTCAATAAACATTCCCATAGTTATTGAGAATAGTATCTCTAGATCTTCTCATGTTGTTAGCTGAAAAAGAACGAATGTAAACCAAGTTATCAAGCGCACTGTTATCATAAAAAAATATCTGGAGGAATGTCAGACGTCCTGCTATTCAAATCCTTTGACAAAATCACATGCACGTCCTCAAACTCGATCAGACAATCACAAACACATTCTTCAAGCTCCCTAATACCGTTTTCAACGTCAAAGTAACCATAATAAGGTGAACCCTCTCATGGAATATAGGCACAAACATGTAATACATCTTTGCCAAAACCAACACCACTGTTATCAACTAAAAACAAAAGAATATTAGGACAGCTTGTCTTAATTTCATGGACGGAAGGTATAAGTTCAGATTTAATGAGGCATACTACTCCCCTGACCCGTCTTCCTCGTTTTATAAACTTAACAGCAGATTTATAAAACACAGCATAACCTGGAAATTGGAAGTTCTGGGGGCCATCTACAAAAAAAGTCTCAACGAGACAGATGGAATGAAATTTCAGTAAAAAGGGACTGAATTCATTATTGGTAAATTTTGACAAAAGACCATTTGCATTCCAAAGCAAAAAAAGACAAGGAATCACAATGGTCTCTGTCATCTTCACAATGACCAATAAATAGCCCGTTCTCATTCACGCAGGTTTCTTTCCTTTCACACTCAATGTATCCCTCTCCGCTCGGTCACCCGTTTGACTATTGTCACCTCTGCTATCCCACTCCGTGTTACAAATATCCTTCTGAGACGGTCCCCCGGTTACAACTGTCAACAACACTGTCATTGTAACTGTCATTCTCAGTCAGTGAGTCACATAACAAATGTCTCCAGCATCATCATTACCATAAACACCATCACTTGTAGACCATAATAATTTCACTTACCCATATCATTACAACCATCAACAGCATCACCGGGTAGAAGCATTATCATAATTATCTAGCTCTGTATACCCCTCTTCCACATTTACATGAACTATCCATCCCTCCTTGCGCGCATAGTATTTGCAATGTCAACCGGGTCACAACTCAATGTTGCTATGCCGCTTATCTGTCTCTCTTCCTTGCCACTTTGCACAGCTAACAGGTACAAATCTGTGAGATGTCACCGGTGTCGATCTGGGCTGGCTTACACCCTATTTTGACTCACTAGAGAGAGAGAGAGGAGAGAGAGAAGAGAGAGAGAGAGAGAGAGAGAGAGAATAGTGTGTATGTGTGTGTGTGTGTGTGTGTGTGTGTGTGTGTGTGTGTGTGTCTCTCTCTCTCTCTCTCTCTCTCTCTCTCTCTCCACACACACACACACACCACCACCACCACCACCACCACTCCACCAACGGTCGTACCTTGAAATGAATTCTACACTGGACTCCCGAGCTAAAATATTATGTGTTTTTTGAAAACTTTATATGAGAAAAATGTGCATCAGTTTAATGAGCCCTGAATGATGAAGAAGAAATTCAGCAAGAAAGAGGTGAGTCTGATCAACGGGATAGACCTACTTTTAGCGCCTGTTCTAGTGTTAGCAACCAGACGAAAAGGGACCTGATGAAGTACAGTACAACGACGAAATCAAACACAACTGCTCAAACAGAACTTATAAAAATGTCCGTGACTGAGAAAAAACATTCTGATGAATGAGATGAATGTGTCGATTTTAGATCTGAAAAAACACGATCTCAAAACAAATGTACGAGCTGCATGAAAAGGTCCAGAGCCCGAACGTGGCTAGGCGGTCGGCGGCGGGCAGTACAACAAACGTTGTCGGGACCCCAACATGTGGTATCTGCTGCGGGCGCAGCAGTTACCACTCGTCTCGGGACTTTGTCACGGATGAGCAGCGGTGGGAGGGCGACATACTCAGACATTGTCAAGCGCAGGGCTAAAAGGTCTGCAATGAGGGGTTCCACGGTTTCTGATGACGTTAAAAATGATGACGCGAATAAAAAGAAATGACGCTAGGGGGATGGATGAGGGAAAAGAACAGTCCGAAAAAGACAAAATTAACCCCTTACATGTTACAAGCAAACAAAGAAGTAAAGGTCACCAGCAAAACACGAGTGTTCTTCACATTCATTGCAATCTAAAGGTCCCATAGATTTACCCGAAGTTGTTGTATTGGACGACTTGGTGGTAAACGGTATATATATATCCCCTCAAAGACTGAGTGCAGCTTATGATCTGTATATTAAGAAAAAGAAAACAGCCACCAATGAACAATGCAAGAAGGCTTTACTGTCTGACTCTATCGGCAATGCAGACGTATTTGTGCTTCATGTTTGGGTGAATAATCTCAAAGTCACATCTGATCCAAAAGAAAAGGCATCTACTTTCATCAACTTCGTGAAAGAATTACAAAAGCATTATCCTCAAACTCAAATCACTGTTAGCAAGGTCGCCCCGACTAGGATAAAGAAAGCTAAACATCAAAACAGAAATCTTTAATGACGAAATACTTTGTAATCTTTTTGGTCAAAATAACGTGTCGTTCGTGTCCCACGAAAACATCACCAACAACACTCAGTACATCTGGCACTTAATCCATCCCTCAGAAAAGGGTCTCAGCGTGTTCGCAGGCAACCTTGGTCGTCATCTTCATTACATGTACTGGAGAAAGCAAAGACAATCCAGTCATCGCTACAGCTCTCGTCGTCCCAGGGACAACCCACCCAGTCCACATCACCAGGGTAGGAGGAACTCTTTCTTGTTTTGCAGGGAACATCGGGGACGAGATGACCTGTACAATTACCGGCCCAGTGAAAGTCTTCTGTCTATGTATTTTTGTTGGATTGTTTTAAAGCTGCCATTTTCATAGTTGCGCATGATTGTATATAGCATCATTAGTCACTATCCTGTTGATAGATTTTAGGTATTGCCATACTGAATTTCAGTTTTTGATGTTTGCAAAGTGTCTATTTTCATTTTAATGGGCTATTACTGTGTTGTTGCTTTATTTGCAATTTTCTTCTGTTTCTTTAGTATTATTCTTTATAATTTTTAGAAGGAAAAAATAATATCCTCTAGCCATTTATATTAATGACCAATTATTTTACCATCCAATCCAATCGCCTGTACCAAATGACACAACAGACTTGTTCTCTTGAGCAGCGTGTGTCCGATTCGGCAAATCGTTAGTTTTAAATATAGTTTCAGTGTATTTCCCAACAGGTATTACTAACTGCAGTTCTGACTGGCTACATTCATTAAATACTACCAATGATAAATGGTTAATAGCAGGAAACTATAATGAACATGCTCCTTTTTTATTTATTTTTTTTTTATTTTATTTTATTTTATTTTATTTTTTATCTTGCATCAAAGTAACCTCTAATCGCCTGGTGGAGAATATGTCAGATTCTCCACTTTTTCTTTTAAATGACGGAAGTGTTACAAGACAGCCTGATGTTCCCAGCCACAAACCATCAGCAACTGATCTGACTCTAATCTCTCCAAAGTTAGTTCCTAGCTGCAAGTGACAATTACACGATAACACTTTGGGAAGTGATCATATTCCTATTATCCTTACTTTTAGAGGATTTGAAGTTAAGCACAACAATGTAAAGGATGATTCCGAAATCTGATTATCAATGAGCTGACTGGGCCAGATTTGAATCGGTTCTAAGGTCTTACAATGTTAGTTCTTTTGATAAATCAGACATTGAATCTATGTATACTCATTTTAGAAAGGCCCTTTTAAATGCTGCAGGCAAAGCAATTCCGAAAATGAATACGTCACACTCTTCGAAACACGTTGGTAAAGTATGGTGGAGGGATTCAGGTAAAAATGCTGTAGACAAAAACAAGAACACCTTTAAATCGTATGCTAAAGTTAAAAAAAAAGTAAAAGGCGGTGTTCCTGTCAAATCTGCTAAAAACCAAAGAAACAGAGTTATAGAAAGCGTTAAAAGCAACTATTGGTCAGCGTTTTGTTTTAATTAAATAAGTGACCATAAAGATAAAAGTAAAAATTGGAAAACAAATCCATGAAATGAAACATGGGATTCATCTAGCAGAATATCCAATTATTCTAGGTGATGAACAATTTCTTTCAGAATATCAAAAAAGCTGAGGCATTTATTGACACCTTTGTAAAGAATAGCTCTTGCAATAGTCTATCAGACAAATGCAGAACTTTGAGGGAAAATCAATCACAAAATTAGATAATGACCCTGAAAAAAATAATGATCACTACTTGAATTCGGAAATTACTTTTTTTTAAATCAGTGTCTGCTATCTGTTCATTACTTAAGACCCAAGAAAACTTCTGTTGGTCTGGATGCCATTTCCAAGGAGTTGATAAAACATCTTCCAGAAACTTTTTTGTGTTTTTTACACGGAATTATTAGTAAATGCTGGATTGAAGGTAACATCCCATCCATATGGAGAGATTCAATTATAGTCCCTATTTTAAAGCAGGGCAAACCAGTACACGATGTAAATAGTTATAGACCTATCTCTCTGACGTCTCATGTATGCAAATTAATGGAGCAAATTGTTTTAAAATCGATTGTCTTATCATTGCGAAAAACGTGGGATTATCCCTGTAAACCAAGGAGGCTTTAGAAAAGGCAGATCAACCATTGATCATTTAGTGAAATTAACAACTCAAATCAAACAACAATTTGCCAAAAGACAAAATGTTCTTGCCCATTCTTTGATATAAAATAGGCATACGATCAGGTTTGGCATGAACGATTACTATACAAGTTAAAAACGGTTGGGCTTTCTGGTCATATCTATGACTATGTTAAAACATTCTTGGCCAACAGAAGTATCCAAACAAGAATTGGTCACATTTATTCCTCTAAAAGATTTCCTTGATATGGGTATCCCTCAAGGCTCTGTTATTGCTCCTATTCTATTTAATATCCTACTTACGATTTCCCAATATCTATTTCTAAAAGAGTAATTTTTATTCAGTATGCTGATGATATCTGTTTGTGGATGGATGTTACTATAAAAAAGAAAACATTAAAAAGGTCTATAATTTTGTAAAAAAAGCATATCAATATAATCTATAATATTGCTATGTATATGTCTGAAAATGGTAAATATTTAAATTTCTTGGTGTTTATATAAATCAACCTCTCGTGGAACTGTATTTTAGAACC
>JADBJO010023025.1:0-27086 GCA_016801955.1 Conus betulinus
TGTCTTCCCTTCTGTATTATTTATTCCTGGGGTCTACTCCATAAATGATAACACGAGGCCAAGCTAAACACGACTACATAATCTCCAATGCCTCACGGCTCAGTTGGGTACAAAGCACAGAGTTAGCCTGTAAATGTCGTCCACCACACCAAGTCATCGCGTTACTTACACAATCATACATGCTCTTTATATATCGATGTCTTACTCGGAACCCTTCTTCCATTGAATTTTAGGAAGTGTTTATTTTTTTCTTTTTTTTTTTTTTTTTTTTTGCTGTCAACCGCCCTCTGCGGCGCCACCTCAGAGGCAGTGACCAACGGCCGGGCCAGCCTCATCAATCATTCGACACCGCCCCGTCCAACAGCCACAGTCCCGTCTAGGCCCCGCCGCAGTCGCCGGCACCGGCAAAATCCACAGGGAACATATTCAATGTCAGATTCGTCAAGAGGCAACCCACCGAGGAGCACTGCACTGCTGGCCGAGTCGCTTCGTGATGTTCAGTGTGGACGCCTGTTCTGATCTAACTATACAACGCAGGACACCACCCTACTAAGCCCCCTACTGACGACAATACTTGCTTAGTCGCGGAGCCGGCGTGGAGTGAGCTGACTCTCCCTCTGGATGGCGCCTCCACGTCCGTCCAGCGACAGCCCCATGGACTCGCCGTACGTGTTTGGACCCCGACGGAACCAAACCAAGGCCACAGACGTGGAAGAGGACATCGAAATTGAGGTCACCATGAGAGCAGGGCATGAAGGGCCACATAATAATTTGATTTTTTTTTTCATGCTGATAAATGACAATGAGGATGATTAAGATGATGCTACGGATTTCCATTTCGGTCTGAGACTACATGACAGGGCTGTACTCTACGCTTCCTTCATAATATATCCTGGCGTCAACCAGAGGCCCGAGAGATACAGGCACTGCAGTGTTGGTCAAGAAATTTTGAGCAACACTCTCAGAAACGCATCCATTAAGTAGATGAAACTCGACTGTGTGGTCCCAGTCTTCCCAACTGAGTCCGCAGCAACTCAACTCTGGGTTGGAGCCGGTCGAAGCAGAAAAAACGCACATGACTTCTGATGGGATTCGAACTCACGACCTCCCAGCCGGGAGTCCGCGACGCTAACCACTTCGCCACGGCGGCTGGTTTGTTCAGAAGTGTTGGCCAAAAGTTATTTCCTAGTTGAGCAGACACATTTGCATTGCTATAAGAATGTTTCTGAATAATGGCTAGAGGTACAAGCATTTAATCAATAGTTGAATAATCTCTCTGAAAACCTGCATACCAATCGCCCATAATATTATTACGCTCATTCTGCTCTTGTATATCTACAATGTAATTTCAAACTATATAACGACTTATATCAGAACAGACTTAAATCAAACGTTTTAGAAAGGGTCGCTAAATAGAATAGATGTGCATGATACAACTTTAATATCCAAATAAGATCTTTAATCTTTAGTTGTCTATGAATTTTTTCGGAAGAGAGTAGTCACACACAGCATATTTGAGATAAGACATGCAAAAATCACATTGGTAGTGAAGTTTTTTTCCTTTTTTTGGCCAAAAAAAAATCACTTGGTAGTGAAGTTTTTTCCTTTCTTTTATTCAAACAAAAAATCACTATCGGTAGCAATTTTTTCTTTCTTTATTTTACAAAACAAAAATCACATTGGTAGTGAAGTTTTTTTTTTTTTTCCCCTTTTTTTTATCAAACAAAAATCATCATCGGTTGTGAAGTTGTACTTTTTTGTACTCCCAGTTCTTCTAGAACAGGAGTACTTTAGAATGGGAACGAAGAAATGCTGTCTGTGTGTCTGTCCGTCCGTCCATGGTCAAAATGTGTTCCACTCGCTCCAGATAAAAGTACTGGGCCGATCTTTCTGAAAATTTTTAGGTATGTTCATTATGGGTCAAGGATGATGCCCAATGTTTTAGTTAACCGTTATAGCCATTGCTAACGGCTGTAACGGCCTGTAACTGTTTTTCTTCTTTATGGAATATCTCCGAAAGTACTTGGCCGATCTTTGTGAAAATTAGCAGGTATGTTCATTATGGGTCACGGATGATGCCCGAAGTTTTAGTTTACCCCGTTATAGCCGTTACTAACGGCTGTAACGGTCTGTGACGGTTTTTCTTCTTTATGGAATATCTCAAAAAGTACTTGGCCGATCTTTCTGAAAATTTGTAGGTATGTTCATTATGGGTGACGAATAATGCCCGATGTTTTAGCTTACGTTATAGCCGTTACTAACGGTTGTAACGGTCTGTAACGGTTTTTTTTTTTTTTTTTTTTATAGAATATCTGAGAAAGTACTCGGCCGAACTTTGTGAAAATTAGCAGGTATGTTCATTATGGGTCACGAATGATGCCCGATGTTTTAGTTTACCGTTATAGCCGTTACTAACGGCTGTACCGGCCTGTAACGGTTTTTTTCTTCTTCATGGAATATCTCAGGAAGTACTTGGCCGATCTTTTTGAGAATTTGTAGGTATGTTCATTATGGGTCATGGATGATGCCCGATGTTTTTTTACCGTATAAACGTTTACTAACGGCTATAACGGCCCCTAAAACGTTTTTTCTTCTTTCATGGAATATCTCAGAAAAGTACGAGGCAGATTTTTCTGAAAATTTGTAGGTATGTTCATTATGGGTCACGGATGATGCCCGATGTTTAAAGTTACCGTTATAGCTTTTACTAATGGGCCCATAAAGGTTTTCTTCTTGATGGGAAAATCTCAGAAAGTTCTTGGCCGATCTTTCTTAAATTTGTAAGTATGTTCATAATAGGTCACAGATGATGGCTGATGTTTACCAGAATAGCCATTACTAACGGTTACACCAGCCCAAGACGGTTTTTCCTCATTTATATGCTTTGCATCTTGTTATTTTTTTTACAAAACAAAAATCGGTACTGGTAGTGAAGGGTGGTTTTTTTTTTTTTTTTTTTTTTTTTTTTTTTTTACAGACAAAAAAATCACAATTAGTAGCGAATTTTTTTTTTTTTTTTTTTTTTAACGAAAACAAAAATCACTATTGATGGTGAAGTCTTTTCTTTTCTTTCAAACAGCTGACTATGAAGGCCAGGTGAAGGCTTGAACATTATCAAAACGACAATTCTCCTCTGACATGGTAAAACAGAGTAACTTTATGCTGTAAGCTTCGTCAATGGAAGTCATGGCATGTTTGCAAAATTCCTGTTTTATCATGATCGTTGAGGCAAGAGAGCCAGTTCACCTACATTTGACTTAAATGTGATTTTGTACCACGAAATGAATCATTTGACACTTCATTGTGTTGGCAAAATTTGAGGTTAGGGTGTCACAGGTAAATTTGGGGATTTGGGTTGAAACATATGCTAAGATTTTGTCCTGTACATACTACAATCTCTCTGAATTCTTGATATCTTGCTTCTTTCTTTTTGTAAAATGAATGCTGTTTTAAAATCAAAATTTCACAAATGGAACATACGGTTACAGTTTCAGTGCTCGGAGTTTTGTGTACTGACGCTCTATTTTGTGAGAATACCTTCTTTTATATGATTAGTATAAGCGTGCTTTGCAATGAAAGTTATAAGGCAAAATAATGTTGAATTCCTTATCAATGATTCAGCGTTTGTCCATTTACACATAACGTATGAGTCAGAGGATGGCCATCGCATCAAGACCACATCTCTCAAAGAAATATTCGATTTCAGCACATTTTTCACAACTACATGAGCACTTTCAGTTTCAGTTTCAGTCAGGTGTCTGCGTGCGGACCAGTCCATATACGCTACTCTACACCCGCTAAGTCTTAAGACCACGCTGGGCATGGTTTAAAGCTGATGGATGGATGAACTAATGACCAAGATGAGAGAATTTAAGAGAAGGTCTCGTGGCTACGACGACTTGGCAGATGTCTGACCTACGCGTTAACCCAAAGCGCGCTGCTCATTCCTGTGATACTTACCTAATACTGGCCGTGGCATTATTATCATTGTATGTATGTGTGTGTGGTGAGTGCATGTGTGTGTGTGTGTGTGTGTGTGTGTGTGTGTGTGTGTGTGTGTGTGTGTGTGTGTGTGTGTGTGTGTGTGTGAGCATTGGTGTGTGTGGGCAAGGGGGCCCATGTGCGTGCGCCAGTGTGTGCAGTGCGCATGTGCATATGTGTGTATGCATGTGCGCATGCGCGCGCGCGCGCGCGTGTGTGTGTCTATGTGTGTGTGTGTGTGTGTGTGTGTGTGTGTGTGTGTGTGTGTGTGTGTGTGTGTGTGTGTGTGTGTGTGTGTGTGGATGTGCATGTGTGTGCGTGCAGGTGATCCGTGGGATCGTGTGAGCATACTCCTACACGCATTCATTTGCACATGTTTGTGTACATATATGTGTGCTTGTGTGTGTGCCTGTATAAATACTCGTAAATGCGCGTGCGCGCGCACCGCGCGCACGCATGTGTATAGGTACACGCGTACGTTTGTGTGATAAGGGCGGAAATAATAGAAAATCGATCAAATATCGCCAAAGATTTATTTTTCTCCTTATCCACAAAGCTGTTTGAAAAAAAAAAGAAAAGAAATATTGTAATTTTGTGCTTTACTGTTTACTTTTAGTCAGAGGTATGATAAGGAGTTTGCCATTGATTAACACAGTTATGGGATTTAACGGGAAAATCCCAATTTTCACTGTAACACATAACAGCCAGCACTGTCGCAAGGGGACACTTGTTTGACCAGATTTCCCCCGAATTATGCATGCAGAGTCTTGTTTATAATTCAGCTGTTATTCACAGCTCTGTTTCCATATCTACATATATGACATATAACGAAACATTTCACGATGAACTTAAATCTCATTTTTTTAAAAGAAAAAAATGGAGTTGCTGTGTTATACCATATGGGGACTGGTTCCTGAGAAAAAGTGAAGGTTGATGAAACGGCAACATAAACCAGAGATTTGTTATTTCACTACGTGTAGTGACATTAAGTAAAACACGTCTGAAACAAACTCCCAATGGAAAATGCAGCAATGGTTTGTATCTAATACAGTATGCTTTACAAACCATGTTCATAATAGTCGTTCGTCACATGGAACCCTTTAGCAGTACGCATGTGTGCGAAATGTGTGATTGATATCTAAACTTCACACTCTACCATTTGTCCACGAATTCTGGTAACAGGAAACAGAGGATAAGCTTTTAGTCTGGATGAATCTGCAGAAATTCACTGTGTGCTGATACACTCTGTTATTCTCCTCATGTGTCTTAAGCATGTCTTCGCTTTATTATTTGATAAAGGGAAGTGGTTTCTATGGATTTAATTTTCTAGCACATTTTTGTTTTCACTTTTTGTTATGGGAATTCCCAAGACTGGATCATATCAGCATGCGATTCCATCCATTTCAAAAGTTTATTTTCCTTAACTTTTCTGCGTTTTTCTGCCAAGGTGTTGAACGTGTACATAAAAGGATTAACAGCAGAATTTAAAGGAAGTACAAATATTGCCAAAGCCACGTTTACTTCTCCAGAGACGGGGATGCCAGTCAAAGCCAGTATCCCACACACTCCGACTGGAAACCAGCACATGAAATCTGTTATTGCAATGCTTATTAACCTCCGAGCTACAGTAATGTCTTGTGACATTTTAGTTGAATTCATTTTCAGCGAATTTTTTTGCACTGACCAGTAGATGAATGCTTGGCCCACAGAGATGACGATAAACAAAACAAAATTAAGAATGATAAGAACACCAAGACAATACGCTTTTCCTTTAAATGCTTTCATTGTCACTGGCAGTGGAATGCAGATGCCTGTTTGGCTATAAAACTCCCAGTGTGAGGTCGCTGGTAGCAACGGCACCGAGGCGAGGAACCAGCCAGCCAGCCAAACCAACACACAAACTACTGACCCTGAAGCTGGCTCGAAGCGGAAAGTACTAAACGGGAAGCAAATGACAACGAAGCGATCAAAGTGATCAGGCAGATGATAAGAGCTGAAACCTCACTGGACAGCAAGCACGTAAACCCAGCGACTTTGCAGGTCCCGCTGCTCTTCCACGCATCATCCTGATGAAGATATATGCCCCGAAACCTTTCATCAGCCACTCCTATAACAGCCATGTAGACACCCATCAGAAAGTCAGCCATGGTCAGATTGGTGACGAATACGCTGAAGCTGCTGTAGATCATACTGCCCATACACAGACGTGCACAGAAACAGAGGCCATTACCAGACACTGACAGACAAGTCATCAGCCACAGAAACACTCTGTATGTCCACGACCGTAGTAAATCTTCACATGATGACATTTCATCCCTTGGGGCATGGCAGTCTGAAGCATCGAAGTCATCGGGGAGGAGTTTCTCGACAGCATAGTTTATAGTTATCTGTGGATACGAATCGTAAATGTAAAAGATCCTTGAAAATATCTGGTGGGAAAGATTTCAAAGGACTGCCATCTAAGTATAATTCAGCCAGTTGAGGTGTGAACTGAAAACCATGTTCGCCAACAGAATGAATGGAACTGAAAGTAAAATTCAGCTTCTGTAACCGATGAAATTGCACCAAAACTTTAGAATCAAACACGGACAGCGCTGTGTTTGACAGATCTATCATCGTGAGCATATTATTTTGGACCATAGAAGATCTATCATAAGAAATTGATGTTATGGGATTGTTGAACAAAGGATATAGATCGTATACTGATTAAATTCACAAAGGAAGACATGTTGATATGGTGTAGTTTATTGCCGCTGAGGTCCAGAAACTTCAAATTTAACAATTTCATTTCAGGCAAGCTCACCAGAGAGCATTTTGCCATAATCAAATGTACAAGATAACATTTTTATTTATTACAGCCAGTTTTAGACCAGAATTTGTGGCATCCAAAGATCTGAGTTTAGGGGAAAAAGTCAGCATTGAAAGGCTGAAGACATAAGACACTTTGGCCTTGACAGAGACAGCCCACAGGACAGTTAAGATCACACCATAATTCGTCATCGTTATATGGACAATGAGACCAGTCATCACACATGTGATCGATGTGTAAACATATCTTCGAAAGCCTGCACTGGAAAAGACCTGGACACGTTATCTTTCCGCATTCGTGTTCGTCGCCGTGATCAAGACAGTCGTACAGCCCGTTGCATCGTGTGTACAAAGGCAAGCAGTCATTGTGCTCACCGTAGCATCGGTAGTGACTGTCAGGACATGACTCATTGGACTTCATTCCAATTATAATGAACCGACTGACACCATCAAAAGTTAATCAAGAGCAGGGTATGGAAACCGCTCGAAAATCAGAAACTGTTGTTTGTATCGCCAGCAATCGTTTTCATCTGACGCATCCCTACAATGGGTTATTTGATCGCACACATGTTTATAGGGTACACACTGACTATTTGAGCATGTGAACGTCTTACTGCAGGGTAGATGGTGACAAAATGATTCATCAGAGGAATCCGGACAGTCACTGATAAAGTCACATACTAGGGTGTATGACAGAGAGGTGACACCATCTTTGCATGTGAATGTTGGAATCAAAGGGACAGAACTTGTCGTGTTAAACATGCCTGGTTCTTGTTGCAAGTAAAAACAGAGGGATGCACGTTCCTGACCACAGACTATATCTTGCTTAGAACCACATAAACAGAAATGCATACGTTACGTGACCTTCATAACACGGTATAATGTTGTATTGTTCTTTAGGCGAAGAAAAATTTCCACTGGCTAAAAAAGTTCCCTTTGGTTGGTGAGATTTTACTTCTGTGTCGTTTAAGCTGATTTCACACAGTGCTCCCACGTAACGATGACTACACGTGGCTCTCATCCCTTCAAGGGCAATAACCAACACTGCACAGTGCCTCGATGCAATGAGCACCCATTACCAAATTCATGATGGAAAACAGTTCTTTCACTGTAGATACTAAATCTGTACATATTAGGCAATGAAATATCGTTCGAATACAAACCAGTTAAAACAGTCACCAAATACCAATATCTGTTTGTTTTGTGGGTCAGCCTGCTGAATGGATCATACGGACACTTTGCAAGACTTAACGCTGTCCATACTTTATTCCAACATAGATTCTCCTTTCTTTCACAATGTATTTTATGAGGTTCAGGCAGAGACCAGATGATTTTGTAGCACCGGTCACATAAGCCAACAAGCCCTGACACTTTGGACTGCTGAAGGGGCAGTCTTCTGTTTCATCCCGACCATCTTCACACTCTGTTTTCAGGTTGCAGGTCAGGTGGTGATCGATACTGGTGTAGCCTTCTACAGAACAGTTCCAAAATCCGGTGGATAGTTGTTGGGGCGCTTTACTTTCAGGTAAAAAAGAAAAGAGAAGCTGGAAGCACGTAGTATTGGTTTCTTTCACGCAAGTTGTTTGGTGGATAAACACGGTGAATTTGCCTTTTTGTAATTTGTGCACATTGGCAAGCGTCAATGACGGCTTAATCGTGCTCCAGGGAAATCGCTTACCTGGGATCCGGGCACCGATAAATTCGTTCTGAAGTGTCAGTGGCTTTAAACTGAAGACAAGTGTGTGATTCTCTGGCACATCTATATCTAGCTCAAGACGAGGGGTGTCCTTTTCACTTCCATTTCTTCCCATTGTCACGTAACCCGTCTTTGGCGAAGTCATCACAAGAATCAGACCTTTACGTGCTTGGGACGTAGGTTGATTCAAGGCACAGAAATGGAAAATGTTTAAAAGTGAATGTATATACAATGGGATGCATGGACAGAACACGCGATGGAGTTGGACAATGTTATGTTACAAGGTACTGCACTGAGCAGCGGGGGAAAGACGCTATAAAGAATACCATAAATGCATAACATTAACATATGAATTGTTGGAAAGAATGAACAGAATAAAACGAACATTTGGCTTGTGATGCTCATCGTTGGAATGTGATCACATCTCGAAAAATGATACACAGGGAGATAACCTTTGATATTGTCGTGAAATAATTCTATGCAAAAGTACTGCCTGTAGTGTTCATTCATCTAGCACACACGCAGGTAGGAGGTAAATAAAATATAAAAAGACGTCGTCCCTAAGAAAACCATTTTCAAACTTTGTCCATATGCTCTTAGCTGTTAGAGACACATTGTTACCGTCTACATTGTCCCTGAGAAACAGTTCCAACTTTGTTCATATGCACTGAACTGATAGAGACACATTGTCATTGTGTACATTATCCCACAAAAAGCCAGTTCAAAGCTTGTGCACATATTCTAAACTGACAAGACACATGCTACTGTTTACATCCTCCCTAAGAAAAACAGTTCCATGTTTGTTCATATGTCCTAAGCTGACACACCATCATTGTTTACAGCAGTTTTTTAAGAAGCCAGTTGCAAGTTTCTGTATGTATCCTAGTTTGACAGAGGCACATTGTCGCTATTTACAATGTCCATAATAAAGCCAGTTCGAAATATGTTCATATGTTCTAAGCTGACAGAGAAATATTGTTATTGTTTACATTATCTCTAAAAAGGCGTTTGAAAATTTTTTTGTTCCTAAACTGACAAAGACACTTCGTCACTGTTTATATCGTCCCCAAGCAATTCAGTGCTAAGTTTTTGTTGATACACCCTAAACTTATGGAGATACATAGCCACTGTTTACATCGTCCCTAAGAGAAAGAGTCCTGAAAATGCTCATATGTCCTAAACTGACAGAGACACATTGTTACTGTTTATTCTTCCCTAAAAGAAAACCAGACCAAAGCTTATTTGTATACCCAAAACTGACAAAGACGCATTGTCAATGTTTTCAATTTCCCTAATAAAAAAAACAAATCAAAACAAAAACAAAACAAACAAAACAAAACAAAACCCAAAACAGTTTCAACTTTGTTCATATAACCTAACCTGACAGAGACACGCTGTCACTGTTTACATCGTCTTGAAACTACCCCCATCCCCACCCCGCAGTCGTTCTGTTGTTAGCGCTGTAGGGTTTGGGCTGAGAAGTCGTAGGTTTGAGTCCCATCCGAGGTCTTTATATGCGCGCGCGCGCGCGCGCGCGCTCGTGTGTGTGTGTGTGTGTGTGTGTGTGTGTGTGTGTGTGTGTGTGTGTGTGTGTGTGTGTGTGTGTCAAGTCAAGTCAAGTCAAGTCAAGTCAAGTAAACTTTATTATCTCAATTTGAGAAATTAATTTGTGGTCACACACACATTCACAGCAAATAAACAATAATTTAGCCACATTACCCATTTTCTCACATACGACATACATTCATATAGAGGAATTTGGATTTCAATTAAACATCTTCTCGGTTCATGAAATCAATGGACAGCGGAATAAAATTTGTTTAAATCTGACACTTCTGCATTTAACCGATCGATCTTCGTCCTGACTGAAGAAGGTCATACTGATTTGCAAGGACGTGGGTCTGGTCACCCGTAATCTTCTTCGCTTTACAAACAACACGGCACCTGTATAGCTCACTCAGACTTTTTTTGTCTCTCACCAACGATTTTCCTCCTCCCACGTTCACCACTTTCTCAAGCACATTTCTGCTCTTCACAGTCAACCCACCATACCAACACATAAATGAGAGAAAGTGAGAACAGATTCCAAGAAGCATGAATAAAATGTCCGAAGAATGTCAGTATTCACATGAATGATCACAGCTTGCGAAGACAATATAATCTGGTTTGACATTTTTTTTGTGGACATACTCAACATGGGATTTAAAATTCAGCTTATTATCTATAAAAGTTCCTAAATATTTGTATGATTCAACACGTTCTACTTCAGCACCTTTGATAAAAAGTGGTGGTACAGCTTTTGGATTCTTTCTAAAATCAATCAACATTTCTTTCGTTTTTGTTACATTCAGATCAAGATAGCTATGATCGCACCAGTCAACAAATCTTTGAACCTCCTTGAAGTAAACAGAATCAGAGTTGGAAAGATCCACAAGTGCTGAGTCATCTGAATATTTTAATGTACAAAGTTGAATCATTTCCTGAAATCATTTGTGTACAGAGTAAAAAGGCACTGGTGATAAAACAGTACCCCTGGGGTGCGCCAGTTGAAATGACTCTGGAAGACGAAACAACACTTTGATATTGAACAGACTGTGTCCTCTGTGTAAGAAAATCAATTATCCAAAGAATGAGGTTGTTACCCACATTTATGTTAATGAGTTTCTTTGCCATCAGATGTGGTTGTATGGTGTTGAATGCTGATGAGAAATCAATAAAGAGAATGCGTACAAAGGAGGCAGGTTTTTCGAGGTGTGAAAAAGCATGATGGAGAAATGTGAGTGTGGCATCATCTGTTGATCTGTTCTGTTGGTATGCGAACTGAAACGGGTCTTGGTACTGTGTAGTATCTTTTAAAACATAACCGAGGACAATTCTTTCAAGACATTTCATTGCAACAGATGTGAGGGCAACTGGTCGGTAATCATTTAAACAGCTTGGGTTGCGTTTTTTGGGAACAGGACATACAGTGGCATTTTCCATAAAACAGGAATTATACATTCTCTAAGTGACCAGGTAAACAACGACTGTAAACATAGGAGAGCTGAGAAGCACACACCTTCAACAATTTTCCACAGATATTATCAGGGCCCATTGCCTTTCTCACATTTAAACGTTTGAAAAACAACTGAACATCATTTTCCTCAATCACAACAGAATCACTTCCATCAACATCGTTTTTAACATTGCTTTGGAGTTCTTCCTTCACTTCCTTTAATTCTTTACTAAAATCGTTATCATCAAATCTACAGTAAAAATCGTTCAGCTTTTCTGCAAATTGCTTCTGTTCTTTTGCTGTTTTTTTGTTACTAATATTTTGGTTTGAACATTTTCCTGAACCTGATAAAACCTTTATTCCTTTCCATGTATCTCGCATATTTCCATTCTGGAACATGTTTTCAACTTTTCTCTTGTAAGCTCTCTTTGATTCTTCAACCTCCGTTTGCAGTTTCTTTTGTACAACCTTACGCTTTTATTGCCTGATTGAAAAGCTCTTTTTTTCTCATTTAGAGTTATTTTCAGAGATTTTGTAACCCAAGGTTGTTGTGGGAAAATATTTTGATAGTTTTAGTAGGTACAATCATGTGTTCACAGAAAGAAATGTAGCTGGAAATAACATCGGTGGCTTCGTTAATGTCAAAACTAGAATTCAAAAACAAATTCCAATCTGTACATTCAAAACAAACCTGTAATTCATCAACACTTTCTTGTGTCCAACACTGCACTTGCTTTTTAGTGATAGGTTGTGTTTTCACTTTTGGTCTGTAAGCTGGCAAGAGATGAATGGCATTGTGATCAGACTGACCAACAGGGGGGAGCTGAACGCACTTGTATGCAGATGGTATATTACAGTAACATAAATCAAGTATTTTATCCTTTCTTGTAAAACATGACACATACTGTTTAAAAGAAGGCAGGCTTGAATTGAGGTCACAGTCATAAAATCTCCGAGGATAAAGCACGGTGCGTCGGGTGACATGGCCTGCAGAGCGTGAACAGAGTCCGTGATTTCTGCAGCTGCACGTACAGTATTTGCGGATGGTGGCACGTAAACAACAGTCATGAAGAGCTGTCCCGAACTCACGTGGCAGGTATTTCGGTCGCAGTGACACTGCTAAAAGTTCCACGTCACGCGTACACACTTGACGACGCACTTTAACGTTCTCACTGTTACACCACTTCTCGCTCACGTACATACACACCCCTCCCCCCCTTGATTTCTCTGTCACGCGCTTGTCTCTGTCCATTCTCAGTGGCACTCCAAATCCGTCCAAAGCTAAAATGTCGTCTGTTATTTCTTCGCTCAGCCAGGTTTCAGAAAAAACACAGCACATTCGCATTTCTAAATTCGTTTAAATGACGTACGCTTGCTTGCAGTTCATCAAATTATTGTTCTGTGAAACTGGTCTGATCGATCAGACGTTGGTACGATTGACGGGAGGGGGGGTGTAAGTACCGTTATTCTTCAGTCTGTTTCTCTCACCCCCCCCTCTCTGTCCTCTCTTCCGCTTGCTTGATTTGCTGTCTTTCTGGTTGTCTTTACTTGATTTGTTTCTTGAAACTTGCTGATAAAATGTCTGGTGGAAATAAATGAAATGGGTGAGCGCTGGTGTCTGCTAAGTGTCTGAATTTTAAAAGTGTTTCACGGGTATAAAACATACCTGCATTGTTTACATGTCCGCCATGTTGGAAATGCGAAACTGCACCGTCACACAAATTCAACAGAAAAGATATCACAGTCATTAAAGCACACAAAACTGCTGGGTTTACAATTTTCATCTTGAACACTTTATAAATCATCGTGCACAGTTCCAAATCCAAACACAAAAGCACAACAGCCCTAAAAGATAACAAATTCGCAGACAATCGACCTGTGTGTGTGTGTGTGTGTGTGTGTGTGTGTGTGTGTGTGTGTGTGCGTGCGTGCGCGTGTGCGTGCGTGCGTGTATGTGTGTGTGTGTGTGCATGCATGCGTGCGTACGTGCGTGCGTGCGTGCGTGCGTGTGTGTGTGTGTGTGTGTATGTGTGTGTGTGTGTGATGTCTTCAGTCCCACTTCAATGGTATCACTGCCGCCCCGCTTATTTTGGCTACCCATTCACGGCCACACACTAGTTTCTTCTATCAAAAATCCAGCACAGGCAATCCATTGGATACGGCCAATAACGGGTGGTCACAAGACAATCCATTAGCCTCGGCCAATAACGTGTGGTCACAAGACAATCCACAAGTGGAGACAGTCCACTACCGCCGATTGACTTCCATGGTGAGCAGTGTTGCCTGTATTGATTGAGAACACACCTGCTTAAGTCACTACCAGTGACCGTAATTTCTAATAGCGGAGTCTTGTTAGTTTGGAATGGGACTATATTTGGACCTATTCGACAAAAGCATTAGACGTCAGCGGTGCATCTTCGAGTTTTTTTTTCTTCAAGTGTAGAATGGTCTCAGCAAATGTAGCATTGCTTTAGCCATTACTAAAGAGGCTATGGCACGCAAGCGTCACAACGGTTGCAGATGCTCACAATATATTTCTTCCAGCCCAAGTTGAGCCGTCGTGAAAAGAAGACCCAGTCTCATTTGAGGCTGTCTACATTAAACTCTCCCTTTCACGATTGTATTCGCGCGCGCGTATGTGTGTGCGTGCGTGCGTGCGTGTGTGTGTGTGTGTGGTGTGTGTGTGTGTGTGTGTGTGTGTGTGTGTGTATGTGTGTGTGTGTGTGTGTGTGTGTGTGTGTGTGTGTGTATGTGTGTGTGTGTGTTAGTCATACATTTTCCAACATAGCTCAGGTAATGCATGTACAGACAGACCAAAATGTACTGGAAAGCCAATGTGCTCTGCCCCCAAAGAATTTCTGGTGAAGATCGGATATGTTCTCTTAAACACTTGGGAGCTGGTGAATAAAGCATACTCAGGCATATATGGCATTCCCTGCAAATGTGAATAAGTTTTGTCACATGCTAAACCTGGCGGTGCTGGTTGTGCTTGGTAAGCGAACAGAGCTGAGAATTTTGTTCACAGTGTCACCAAATGGCATAAAATAACCCAACAGAAAGTTCAACAGTTATGGACCGAGCAGAGCGGTAAACACACACACACACACACACAAATGAAACAGGCCACTCTGATGTGTGAAGTTTTGAAATTAATCCAACCTAAAAGGCATTACAGATTTTTTACGTGAGAGGAAGGCCATTTGCATGATTTCCTAAGCTTTCATGCAGATACAAACATCAGACATGCTGTAAATGAACTGCAAAACTACGCTGTGCTAGCCTAGACTGCTTGCCGTGATCTGAGTTCCTCTGAAGCCAGATCTGACATTCTAAGCTGAAGAATGTTTGCCATCGTTCTTTTCTTCCACATCACCAGCGTTCAGGTGACCTTGACACAGAGAAAAGAAGAGCTAAAGCAAGGACCATTATACAATTGTTGATCTACATGGAAAACGCAGATCGAGAAGGCATTTTTCTTCAAATTTGCCGACTTGTATAGTGTGTGAACGAATCGTCTTAAAGAACGTAGCGTACATGAGGAAATCTACAACCAATGATTTTGAAGCACATGATCCTGGCGTGTTTTTCCGCTAGCCTAAGAGCAAAGGAAAGGAAAGCAGGCAGTGTGTGCTTTTGATGAGGGAATGCAAGATTTGCCCAATAAGCGCTAACTCCTGGCTTTGATGAAGATGTATCTATGTTTGAAGGATCCTTCCGCAAAGACAGAGACCAATAACGCTGACAGAACTAAAGAGCTGCAATCTTATGTCAATCTCTCTTCGTGTCTGCATAGTTTGGCGCCAGAACAGGGAATCGGTACGAAGTGCTTTTTTCCAGTGTGGAAATTATCCGTATCCACCTTTCCGTTTCTGACAGAAGCAAGATGCGCACGGGTACCAACCATGACCTGATGCCATGCTTGCAGCAAGCTGTGTAAGCAGAGGCTTCAGGACATGTCGTTCCTGACTCTGCTGGGCTTCATGAAATGGACCTAGAGGGCACTGACATGCTAGATGTTCATTCTGATCGCTAGACTCTCTTGACTGGTGTCTCTGAGTTTTTCAGAGGATGTTCCAAAGGCAACAGAGTCTAAGCCACCAAATTATTATAACGCCATTGACCTCGATGGTACAGTTCTGCTCCGCTTCCTTTCAAATTAAGGCAGTCTGGCATTCAAAGACGGCAAACAACATTTTCTTGGCAATGTGACGCAGCAGCTACGAAGCACGAATAGAGACTAGACGTCATAAGGGGAAAACAGCTTAAGAGAATCCACATGAAAAGGAGGGGGAGAAGAAACTCAACGAAAGATCCAAAAACCGACCAAAACGCCAAGTATTTGGCCAAAATTTCCTTGAGGTCAGACGAACAAAATACAGCTCTTTCCAACTCCTCGATAACATGGAAACCATTGATTTCTCTCAAGAAAAGAGAGTTATTTTGAACCTAGCAGATGAGGTCTACATAAAGGCACACTTTCAAGATATTCCAGTCTGCCATCAGAAAATGTTGACACAAAAGAAGTCTTTTACCTCAAGGATGCTGTCAATCAGGGATGACACATGCCTTGTGACAACTGACGACCCAGATGTTACCGCACTGCTCACAACCAAGTTCTGGAGTCTGACACTTCTCGCCAACTATCAATCCTTTGGATGGCTTTTAGAGCTGGGAAGCACCTTGCAGCCACAGCCATTTCTTTCATTCGTGCCGTCAGTGACGACGATACGGTTATCGGCTTTTATGGAAAAAAAAAAAACGCACAGAGTGAGGAGCTTCCCAGAGGTAACCAAGGTTGTCCAACAGATCATGGCAACACCATTCGCCTCCCTGCTTGAGCAGAGTGAACACTTCAAAGTGCTGGAGCCATTCACGATCATTCTTTACGACAAATCCAGCAGCCTGGGGACAGTCTATAAATGCCACTGGGCTCCCCTATTAGAAAGGCAAACCCGTGCACTGCTGTAGTGTTCTAGGTATATTGTGGGCCAAGCAGGAATCTGGGGAAATTGTGAACAGCTACAGAAGGACCCACCACTACCTACAGGATGGCGGTGGACAGAAATGAAAAATTACAACCTGTCACACTGAGCACAAATGCATGCACGCACTCAACTCAGCATCCACCCCGTGCACACGCAGTTTTTCTCCAAACAACCAGAAGGCGCACTTCGATAGCTCTTCTTCTCCCACTCCTCTCCGGGGAATAATTTACTAAATGATAATCAGCTTTTCAAATCTTCAAATCTTCTGTTCTTCCAGAGATCCACTAGCTGGACCAGATTTCATCTCATTATACATAATAATTCAAAAGAACTTCTTTTACAGGTTTCTTCTCCGCAATGGACAAACCATTTATACACTTTCCCAAAGAAGAGAATTAAAGATGGTTTAAAATAAAGGAACAATATCTGAGTTCCAAACCAGGGGGACAATCAAAAATCATAGTGGGTCACATGACAAACGCTTTAAGTTCTCTCACGACTGCCGCAGTCGTTGTCCTCTTCAACTAGGTTCTCCAACTCTGGAAACAATTAGGTGCTGCCACAGCACTGGAGCCCAAATACATCTGCGACTGCCACAGTCGTCTATCCCGTTACTGGTGCTGCCACAGCACCGGAAAGGGCTGAAACATGAATGAAGTCCGTGTAAGTAATCTATTTCAAAATCTGAATAATGATATTTTTTTCCTCTTTTTTCCTTTTTTAATTCTCTCTCTTTTCTCTCCCATCTGTCTATACCTCACCTGGTAATGTTAGATTACAGGTGAATCTCGTTCTGCGGTTCCAGACAACCTGTCTGGTCAGTGTCCCCAAGCCATCTCCTTCCTATACCTTATTTTTCCTTCCTGCGCTCTTCCTGAGTACATATTCAGTGAGTACTCATCTAACTCTACGCATTACCAGCCCTTGGTTACTTGACCAATGGACAACGTCCGTCCATTTTCCTGATCGATTCAACCAGTAACCACCCTACGTCTATAGCCACCAGCGACACTGATCACACTGGTCAGGCCACGTAAATTGTCCTTTCTTTTACTCTTCCTTTTCCCTACCTAGGAAAATGCTTTATATCAAATAAGGGCGTGCACGACGGAACGTCACATGTCGCCATGTGAGGTTACATCACATGTCACACCCCATCCCGGGGTGAAAAAAAACCCCAAACTTTTCGCCAAGAATTTTTAAAAAATACATATACATGTGTAGGTAATATACAACTTCAGCCATCAATCACCAGTTTTTCATCACACAAGAGTTTCCATTAATGCTTAGAACTAACCTTTATGAATATCATAAAGATCCAAAATCACATTCTAAAATCTTAGTTTGAAAAAAAAAACATACAAAAACAGTTTTTTTCCTATTTTGAAAAAAAAAAAATTCATACTCCATCAAAAATCACAAGTCACACAGACACGAAAAACATATAATGATACTGATCATTCCAATGCCAATTATGTTTATGTATACCAAAACGTAAACAGTTTTTTTCTTGTCAGTTCTCGCATAGTCATACGTCCCAAAATCCTCGCAAAATGAGAATTTCCTCATGACTCACTTGATAAGAAAAATTTGCCACGTGAAAAGTCTTTCTTCAAGCAAGAATATACAATATCGCAGTCCACTCGAAAGTTAAACACATCTTTTTTCCATTCTTCACAATGGACCGACTTGAAAAAAACCCACTTGTAACACATCAAATGAAGTATTCTGCACACATTCACAAAGTAGCATGAGACACCAATACCAATAGATATGCACTTTTGGAAAAAAGATCAATCACAACTACCTGTTAATTCAGATTGACAGTAGCACACATAACACTGCAAAATGCCAGTAAAGTCTGTCCACAATGAAAAAACAAACAGCAGAAACAGTCTTTCCTTTTTTATGCAGTTAGAGCTGCACGAAGGATACTGTGCACTCACGCACGGAACAGAAAATCTGTCATGACATTCTGAGTTCCAGGTAATGGCTCGATGTCAAACTTGAACTCCTGCAATGACAAAGCCCATCTTAACAGTCTGCTATTTTTGGTTTTGGATGACTGCAAAAACATCAATGGCCTGTGGTCGGTTTGTAACCGAAACTGTCTTCCAGTAAGGAATCTGGCAAATTTATCAAAAGCCCAAACAATGGCAAGACACTCCCTCTCAATTGTTGAGTATTTGACTTTCGTCTTAGAGAACTTTTTACCTGCATATTGCACTGGGTGTAACAATCCATTCTTTTCTTGCAAAAGTACAGCTTCCATGCCTTTGGAGCTGGCATCAGTTCTTAAAACAAAATCCTCTGAAAAAGAGGGCAAAAGCAGTACAGGGAATGAATTGAGGGTGTTTTGAACACATTCCAGAGCTTTCTGGCACTCCTCTGACCACACGATACTTTTGTTGTTTTTTTTTCCTTTTGTTAAGTCACTCAAAGGGGCTGTCAAGGACACGAAGTGCGGTACATATCTTCTGTAATAGGACAACAATCCAAGGAGTGATCTTATCTCTTTCTTTGTAGTGGGTCTCTTAAAGGCCAAGATCTTTTCTACTTTCTTTTCCTCTGGTGTCATTTTCCCAACAGAAATGACATAACTCAAAAACTCAAGAGTCTGGAATCCAGCACGAATTTTGGATGGTCTAGCCATCAGACCAAATTCCAGAGTTTACATAAAACAGCTCTCAAGTTATCCAGAAGATTATTCCATGACTTTCCAGCAAGCAAAATGTCATCAAAAAAAACCTTACTGCTGCACATTCATGAAGTGTTAGTGCGCGCATCATTCTGGCAAAAGAAGCTGGGGCGTTTTGTAATCCAATTGGCATTTTTGTCCATTGAAACAATCCAAAAGGTGTCTGAAAAGCTGTTTTTTCCTTGTCTGCTTCAGCCATCGGGATTTGCCAATACCCTTTAGTCAAGTCTATTTTGACAAAATATTTTCCTTCTGACAGTTGACAAAGAAGCTCCTCAATGTCTGGGATAGGTTCTGCGTCAAATACAGTGATTTTGTTTAACTTCCTGTAATCGATGCAAAACCGCACCGAGCCATCAGGTTTGTCCACCAATACAACTGGTGAGCTGCATGGTGATGAGCACGGTTCTATAACCTTCAACCCGAGCATAACTTGAATCTCTCTTTCGACAACCTCTTTTTTCGCAAATGGGAGGGGGTATGGTTTGACTCGGACTGGGTTTTCCGTACTCAACTGAATAGTTTGGGGTTCAATTGATGTCACTGTCCCTGGGGTATCAGTCAGGACATCCTGAAAGTCCTTCAAAATACCTTCCAATTGTTCTTTCTGAATCAAAGATAAATCATCACACAAAACAACGTCATGATTAGTTTCTCCCTTGACAGAAAGAGTGGGCAGAGGTACAGTATTATCTATACTGGTAGATGTTAACAATCCCACATTTGTTGTTTGCACAGTCTTTGCTCTGTCTCTGTATGTGACATCAGGTACAAAATCAGAACCAATGGTTTCTGTAACAGCCACATCTGTTCCAGACGCTGGACATATCCATTCATTGACTCGTTAATGGCACCATTTGTATGGAATTCCTTTTCAGCATTTGCCATTTTTCACTTTGGGAACCACAATCTGTTTGCTGTCTTGTCCAGGTACATGCCTGTAGAGGATGTCAGAGTCCAGTATGTACGTCGGCTTGTCCGTTGGTATGTCAGAGACGGTCTGCTTTGCAGTAGAAAGTATAGTCGTCAGAGTCTCATCGCTTCTCTGCATGGTCTTCAAAACGTCTGGCCTAACTTTTACTTCATCCAGTTTTTGAAACCTTGAGCGGTTTTGTTGGTTTTCCCTGCTCTACAACTGTTGAACTTGTACTGATGAGACAAGAAACGAAAGATCCTCCGGCACCACCATGTACTATCGCAACACCTGGTAGATTTCCCCAAATCAAATCGCAGACTGGATTCTCAGTAACACAGGTAAAGGTTTCAATTTTTCCACCAAACGATCTGCATCTCTGAACACTGTCAAGATATTGGTCCGGTAGAACAAAAGATTTCCTTACACCAGCTGTGGTGCAGCCTGTATCTCGCAAAACAGAACTTTGTAAACCATTAATGGCACCATCCTCCAAAAGAAGACCATCAATGGACTGATCTGGCGCCAAAACAAGACCTCTTCACATCCAGTGGACTGATCTGGCGCCCAAACAAGACCTTCTTCACATGTAGTGGAAACAAACCCAGTCTTTGCTCCACCTCCTTTGAAAGGACAGTCCCGTTTTAAATGGAATTGGCACTCACAAAAATGGCAACGCATGGTTTGGTCGGCAGACAACTGTTACTGTTAGTCTGTGAACCTCGACCATGTCAAAGGGTCTGTGCGGTTGTTGTTCACCACGCCCTAGGAAAGGAAAAGGTCTTTCCGGTGGTGAGCATTGGTACTGACGGAAATCGCCAGAACCGACATGGCCTTGACTGCGGAAAGGTCGTTGTCTGTTGCCAAAAGATGTGTAACCGTGAGGACCTTGGAATGAAGCACGATTTCCTCTTCTATAGTTTCCTTGTCCAGAATGTATTTGAAATGCCGCGTGAGACTCGAAAAGGGACGAATCCCCCTTGTGGGCAACACCTTCATCTGGATGAGCAATACAGTACTGATCCGACATCTGACACATTTCATCAACGTTATCGAACTGTCTTTGAGAAAAGTGGCCAAATCTTTGCTGACGCTCTGAAAAAGTTGCTCTCGAAGAAGCAAGTCTCGCAGTGATTCGAAAGTCTTATTCGTCTTTATTAACTCTATCCATCTGTCTAAACAATAACACATTCTTATTAAAAAAAAAAACAGAAATTATTCTCCCATGTCAGGACGAACTGATCGGAAACGCTCACGAAAACGGTCAGCTGAACACTGAAATTTCTTTGAGTTCTTCTTTTAATTGGTCCCAAGTCAACCCTTCTTTTGCCGCGAGTGTGTGTGGTATACTGCCAAAGCGCTTCCCTTAAACAGCGACGCGATAAACAATGTCCATTTCTCCTTTGGCCAACCACAAGATGTAGCGTGGGTCTCGAACCGAAAAAGAAAACTGTCAATGTCGTCAGTTTTTTTCTTCGAACGGCGGCAACTTCGGAATGTTTGTTGACTTCGGGTGAAATGTACTCGCGGAACCGACCGGTGGAGTTGGTGGAGGTTCTCTTGATGCCTGTAATTTTTTAATTCCCGCATCAGTCTCTAATTCAAGTTGTCTCAATTTAAATTGCCGTTCTTATTCTTTTCTTCAAGCTCTAATTGGTTTTGTGTTCCATCTCTTTCTGTATTTTTTTTCCTTCAAACTCTAATCTTTTTAGAGTTTCTTGTCGTTCTTTATCTTTTTCTTCTAGTTGTTTCTGTTTTTTTTTCCTGTCTCTTTCTCTCTCTCTGTCTGTCTGTCTGCCTTGTCCATACACTGCTGGACATAGTTTGCTAATTTATCATCTTCTAAGCGTAAACACTCGGCCTGTCGTACACATTCATCAAAATTTTCCATAATGAATAGTTACCACAAACAAACAAGAAACAATGACTAAATATGACTAAAATAAGGCGATATGTGATGTTATATACGTTAAAAAAAACTTCGTTACAGTACGTACAAATAAAGAATTTAAATGCCGGTATAAACAGGAAAGTAATAAAGGCTCACAAAAGAAAACCAACAATAAGAACTGACAATGTGATCTTTCGAAAAGAGATTTTCACCAATATTCTTTCCTAAAAGGAAAAAGACAGCTAAAAAATAAAGTCCAATACTAATAGCCCATTATAAATTTTTTTCCCGGAAATAAATTCTTTATAAAGTTTATGTTCTTAACTGTTCTTATTGTAGTTGTTACTTACTTACTTAGTTCTTGTTAAAACAAAATAGATGAGTTCACAAAACAAATGAATCGCCCTAAACACTAAGTGAATATAAAGTTACAAAACAAACGAATCAACGAACAATTAAAAAAAAAAGGGGGGGGGGGGGGGGGGGGGGGAGAAAACGTACACTAACGGAAATTCTATCTAAAAGATGACAATGATGAAAAGAAGCTAGATAGGCGCCTATTGAAGAGAAACTTTGGAGATTTTTTTGTAAAGGGGGTGAAAAGGAAATGAAAGAATAGACAGGTCCGGTATAGGTAGGGGAAATCAGAAAAAGTGAAAGAGGCCCTCAGACAGCACCCTAATGGCAACTGTCTCCGGTAAAGCTGGAGACGGGGAAGTATTCAAATAATAATACACACAATATACTAACAATACAATGCAATAAATAAACAAACAAGCAAAAAAAAAAACCCCAAAGATAATGGAGAAAAAGATGTTTATTTCGACTCAGCGGTAATCAACTCCACCACCTACACTAGTTGAGTGATGGAGGTGAAATCGATCCCACACTCAGAGGAGTAAGGGGAAAAATCCAAATGAAAACGATAGAAAGGGAAGAGATAGATATTAAGGTGAGAGGGAGAGACTGTTGACTCCCCAACGCCATGCCCTCCTGCTAAATCAGAGCAGGAAGAGGTTGGGGCTATCAGTCCTGGGGAAGGGGACAAAACAAATTCTAATATAGGGGAAGGACAGCGACACCCCTTTGCTGCAAGAGGAGGTTGAGGCTATCGGTCCTGGGGGGGGGGGGGGGGGGGTGTCAAAAGGAAATCCTACAAAAAAAAAACCTTAACAAAGCAGAGCAACCCAAAAAAAAATCTCAAACACCCGAAAACACACATACAGAAACAAATGAAAAGTAAAAACTGCAAACAGTAAGCACATCAATCAATTATACAAAATTTTCTACTCACAAATAGAAATACCAATTTTTTTCCTGGACGGGGTATAAAAAAACAACAACAAAAAACTTTGTCCTACGTCGGGGTCACCACTGTCACACTGAACACAAAAGTAAGGGACTTAGTAGGCGGTGTCCGGCGTATGTTGGATCAGGATAGGCGCCACTGAACATCGCCGAAGTGACTCGGCAGCAGTGCAGTGTCTCCTCTGGTGGGTTGCCTCTCGACGACTTGACATTGACTACTCCCTGTAGATTGCCAGTGCCGGGGCTGCTGCGGGACTGACCAGGCTGTGGTTGTGGACGGGGTGTCGGAATGAGCGACGTGGTTGTATTGCCACTGAAGTAGCACAGAAGATGGGACAGGAAAAAAAAAAAAAGGCTGAGAGACTTCCATGGTCCACCATATCATCTGCATGGGGAGCATCTCTCACCCACCAGCCATCACCCCGTGCACTAAGTGAAGCAGATGCAAGTCCACTGCACCACCGTCCACAAGGAGAAAAAGCTTTAAGAGAAAAAAGACTAAAAACGAAACAAGAGAGAGAGAGAGAGAGAGAGAGAGAGAGAGAGAGAGAGAGGAGAGAGAGAGAGAGAGAGAGAGATGGGGGTTGGGGGTTGGGAGGAGGCGTGAGTTTTAAGCTGTACGATCCTGTATGCACACACACACACACTCGCTCACTCACTCACTCATTCACTCTCATACACACATAAGAAAGTTTCATACATATCTATGAAGGAGATATCATCATTGGCAAAGCACACACACACACACACACACACACACACATTAACACACACACACACACACACACACACACACACACACAGCGGTTCAAAACATAAAGCTGCATGGTCACCTTACAAGACAGCACCTCTGATACCGCCCGTCCGAAAGGTAGTGTGTCTATGGTATCCTCCATACCAGGGCCAGGCGGCAGACAGCACCTCTGATACCGCCTGCCTGGAAGGTAGCGTGACTATGGTATCCTCCATACCAGGGCCAGGCGGCGCAGAGCATTGTGCTTCTTTCTTTAGTCTCAAAACGGAGGTGACTGAGGGCGGAATGTATCATTTCTATTCCTTATTTCCTAAACACTATCATCAATCCACCATAATCACCACAGTCAATAATAATATTCACACCATTACACACTAATTACAAACAAACGAGAAAACCCTACTGTTTTCTCCCCCTCCACTCCCACCTGACCCTTTTTCTCAAAAAAAAAAAAAAAAAAAAAATCACCAGTGTCCTTCCTCTTACTATATATGTTTTCATCATCGCCATTATTATCACCATTATTGCCATTATTACCATTTTAATCATGGTCATCATTACCATTTCAACTCCCATGATCCCCTCCTTAACGGCCTCGTTTTCATCCAACTGTCATTTTGCGCCGAATATGAGAAGAGTGGTTTCTCGTTCTTCGTTTTCATTGTCCTAAATGTTTTTGCCTGAAGAAGACCCAAGAGGTCGAAATACATTGTGTTTTGTCCTGTAATCTGCTTGTCTGTATCTGTGGCGGTAACTAAGCCCGATCCTTTTTTAAAGTTTTGCTTCTTTTGTGTTTAAAAAATCTGCAGAGGCCATAGTTACATGTCGTCGGTAAACTTACTTCTACATGGAGATGACCTACTGGGTACAAACTCTGTGGGTTCAGCACAATCTACTTTCGTATCCATATTCTCTGGGGTTTTGTCTTGGTTTCTACCTACGAAGTGTCCAGAAAGCAAAGGGTGAAGGTCAGATAAAAAGAGAGATTCCCTCCTCCTGCGCATGTCTTGAATACCCCCAACCTTCTGCGCATGCCCATAAAACACGCTGACACACACACACGCACACACACACACACACACACAAAGGCTGAAAAAAGCTGCTGAACTAAAACAAGTTTGATAAAACTATTAAAAGGCCATAAACATGATGAAGTCACGCTCACAAGCACACGCACATACACATACTGACACAAAGTAACTGACACACAAAGGCACGAAGACTGATTTAGCCTACACACACACACAACCACACAGAGGCACACACACACCAAGAGCTAAGCCAGCTAACGTAGCAGACGAACTTGGGAGCTACAGACACACTTGTAGAGCAGGGGGCCGAGTTCCGTGTCTCAGTCTGTGCAGATCAATTCAATGTTTTCTCGGAGAGTGTCTGTCAGCTCGAAGATGTTGTGACGACGAAATGTTAACTTTGCGTGAAGTTCGTGATCACTGAACGTGTCCAATGGCTGTGTTTTGATCTAACCCAGGGCGAACTCATGCCCTATCCTCGTTGTACGTTACCCACCCCTCACCCACTGCTAAACACGAGGTTAAAGGTTACTCTCGTCATACGGATCCCCAAGTAACGGCCCCTTACAACGAGGTACGGAGGTCACTTCCCCGTTTACCCACGATATGTAACTACGGCCCCAGGTGAACAAATCCAATGTGTTCCATAGCGCGCCAGCAGCAGCAGCAGTGGCAGCAGCAGCAGCAGCAGCAGCGCAGCAGAGATCGTGCCAAATGTTCATACTTGCACCCAGGCTCAGGGGTGAAAAAATCTCATGCCAGTGATCTAACTTAATCAGACATGATAAAATATCAGTTCGCAGTGTGCTGATATATTCCAAAAGTGTTTCATTGCAAACTTTCACTTTGCAGGTGCCGCACAGTATATCAGCTAACATCCATAATGCTTAGTTGTATTTGATGCATGGATTCGTGTTTTTCACAAGAAGAGACTATCATTTGGGCGACTGAGTAGAAATTCCAGTACAAATCTAAGTAAAGCTATGTTTCTGTTGAGACCAGAAACGTTTTCCTAGCTGTTTTAATGTGACATCATTTGTCTGATTCATCATAAATGAAAACTTTGTATTGCCTTACACTGCCATATCTTAAAAGGTCTATCTAGAAATCAGTATATGTATCAATGTATGTATGGTTTGTATGTATGTATGTATGTATGTATGTATGTATGAATGATACAACATATGTCTGTCTGTACGTATGTATGTATGCATGCATCAATATGTCTGTCTGTCTGTCTATCTGTCAATCTATTTATCTAGATAGATAGATAGACTTACTGTTAGTTTTGAATAGTAACAACAGCCCATTTCTAATCTTTGTGTTGAAATAAGGCCTTGCTTTCAAGCACACGGTGCGTAAGTTTTTACCGACATTTTAAAAAGACACTATGGTCAGGATGACTAAAGCGTATGAAGAGTGCATTCACGATGTTGTGTTCCCGTTTAATTGTTTGTGTCTGTTTGTTTGTTTGAATTTTTTTTTTCATCAAAAAACACTCCCTTCTAACAAGTCACTTTTTGTGATGGCAGTAAGTTTCAAACGCTGAACTTCAATGGGATTATCTCAAGGGCAGACAAAACGATGGGACAAACAAAATGTCCAAGGTTGTTTTGAATTACCCGCTCCAGATGACAATACGAGGGCTGGGGATGGCGGGAGTGGATGGTGTGTCTGTGTGATTATTTCTAGGGTGAAACGACGCGACCAGAGAAACCAATTACGAGGACATCGATACCGCACTGGTGGGGATTTTTTTTCTTCACATTCCGCATTCGCCCTGAGGAGGATCAGCAATACAGAACAAAAAAAAGGAAGTACATGCAAACGCACAAACGTAAAGGTTTGATTACAAATATCTGGAAAGAGAGAGAGAGAGAGAGAGAGAGAGAAGAGAGAGAGAGAGAGACAGAGACAGAGACAGAGAGAGCGAGAGAGAGAGAGCGAGAGAGAGAGAGGAGAGAGAGAGAGAGAGAGAGAGAGAGAGAGAGTTAGAGTTCAGGATGAGGGTAAGTGCACAAAAAAT
>JADBJO010023026.1:0-13778 GCA_016801955.1 Conus betulinus
TGGGGCCATGTCCTGTTCACCGACGAATCGCGCTTCATGGTAAGCACCAAAGACGGCCGCATCAGGGTATGGCGGTGCCCACAGGAACAGCTGCAAGATGATGCTATCCAGGAGGTGGCTGCTTTTGGAGGTGGCTCCATTATGGTTTGGGGAGGCATCAGCCGACACTACAGGACTCCTCTCTACCATGTGGAGGGCATGCTCAATGGGCAGCGCTACCTGCAGGAGATCTTAAAGCCTCTGGTCACAGTGACCCTCCAGCAGATCGGACCCCAAGCTGTCCTCCAGGATGACAACGCCACACCACACCGCTGCAGGGCTGTCAACACTTTCATTCAGGAAGCTGGGATCACCAGGATGGCATGGCCTGTGAACAGTCCAGATCTCAATCCAATCGAGAACATCTGGGGAGAACTTGGCCGGCAAGTCCATGCAAACCGCCCACGTCCAGCTAATCGGGAACAGCTGCTGCACATCCTGCGACAGGAGTGGGAAAGCATCCCTGTCATCGCAAACACCATCAACTCCATGAGGCAGCACTTTCCCGATTGTGTTGCTGCGCGGGGTGGACACATCCGTTTTTTGAACAGATTAAAGAAACATGTCTGTGGATTTTCTTTTCCCAGGGTGGGTCTCTTTACATTGCTTTATCATTGCAAAAACATTATGCAACCCAAATGAAATTGCTTTAATTTGATTAACAAGGGTTGCAATTAAATATCTGTACACATGAAACATTTTTGGTTTCGCGCGTGTTGCATTTGTCAGACAGATTGCAAGTGTGGTCCTTAACTTATATTGAAGTCTGTAGTAGTGAAGTTGTTGATCTCTTGTCGCATCACTACCATGTCCACTTTCATTGCGAGCCCATCAAAACGTTTTTCTATACATGTTAGAACGGCTTAGATATCAATGTTGACCTCCATTTGGGCAGAAAAGTGCTGGCCTTTTGTAGGTTGCTTATTACTAGGGCGGTTAAAAAAAAACAAAGACTGCTATCACTTTCTTCTGTTCATGAAGAAGGAAACACTCACTTTGGTCCTGCTCTCTGATCACTCTCGTCACACATATTAATCCAATGGGCACAAATGACGGAAGTCGATCATTTCGCATAGTCATAGCACAACACTACCGGTGCATCTGTACCCTTTGCACAGTCACAGCACAACACTATCAGTACATCTGTACCCTTAATCCCAATGGCTTGTCCCAGTGTCACTGTCTTGAACTTAAAGTGCCTGCATCCGTCGACTTCTACCTCATTTTGCAACAAAATTCATACTGCTGGAATCAGCGTAGTCTTGCAATCTATATTTCTATGCCTATTGCTAATACTCTATCGGTTAATTAACGGGACAGATGTAACGCGGCAACATGACTGAAAACTCACCCTCGTTGTTGAAACATTTCTGTTTATCTGTGGCAGCAGCCTTAACCCAGCAGACCTGGAGACAGCAGCTTTCAGACCGGGTCAGTTGGCGGTCCACCATCATATCTGGCACCAAGCAAGCAAGCAGAGCAGAGCAGAGGAGAGAGGCCCAGTGGGAAGAATGGAGGCGACACAGATGGGCAAACAATGGCGGCGGCACCCACAGATGATGGAGACTTCACCTGCAGCACCTGCAACATTCAGAAGAAAAAGACCACCCTAAAACAAAAGTGTTTGTAGCCCCTACCTCTGGTTATGTGCGCAAACCCTATCTCTGTTTAGTCGGCCTGGTCCTATGGCTGGTTTCGGTGGCGCAGGTCCTACGAGCTAGTTTTTAGTCGGCCTGGTCCTATGGCTGGTTTCGGTGGCGCAGGTCCCTACGAGCTAGTTTAGTCGGCCTGGTCCTATGGCCGAAGAAAACTATGAAAAGAAGAAGAGAAGAAGAAGAAGAAGAAAGAAGAAGAAGAAGAAGAAGAGAAGAAGAAGAAAGAAGAAGAAGAAGAAGAAGAAGAAGAAGAAGAAGACTGTTACACCAGGAACGGGTCACAGCACTGGGGAGTCACTAGGAAAGGGTCCATAGCCCTGGGGGACACACCAGAAGAAGAACTACGAAGAAGAAGAAGAAGAAGAGAAGAAAGAAGAAGACTAGAAGAAGAAGACTACTAAAGAAGAACTACTACTACTACTACTACTACTACTACTACTACTACTACTACTACTACGACTACGACGACGACGACTACTACGACGACGAAGAAGACGAAGAAGAAGAGAAGAAGAAGAAGACGAAGAAGACTAAGAAGAAAGAAGAAGAAGAAGAAGACTACGAAGAAGAAGAAGACGAAGAAGAAGAAGAGAAGAAGAAGAAGAAGAAGAAGAAGAAGAAGAAGAAGAAGAAGAAGAAAGAAGAAGAAGAAGAAGAAGAAGAAAGAAGAAGAAGAAGAAGAAGAACAAGACACGAACAAGAAGACGAAGAAGAGAAGAAAGAAGAAGAGAGAAAGAAGAAGAAGAAGAAGAAGAAGAAGAAGAGAGAAGAAGAAGAAGAAGAAGAAGAAGAAAGAAGAAGAAGAAGAAGAGAAGAAGAAGAAGAAGAAGAAGAAGAAGAAGAAGAAGAAGAAGAAGACTCTTACACCAGGAACGTCCCTACAGCGCAGGGAACACACCAAGAAAGGGCCCACAGCCCAGGGAACACACCAGAAATGGGCCCACAGCCCAGTAGACACACCAGTAACGGGCCCACAATCCGGGGGGACACATCAGGAAAGGGCCCACAGCCCTGGGAGAAACCAGGAAATGGTCGACAGTCCAGGGGGGACACACCAGGAACGATCCCAAAGCCCAGGGGACACACCAGGAAAGGGTCCACAGCCCTGGGAAGACACCAGTGAAGGGTCCACAGACCAGGGGACACACCAGGAAAGGGTGCACAGCCCTGGCAAGACACCAGGAAAGGGTCCACAGCCTTGTGGAAAAAACCAGGAAAGGGTCCACAGCCATGGGGAGACACCAGCAAAGGGTCAGCAAAGGGTCCACAGAAAGGGGGGAGACACAAAGGAAAGGGTCCACAGCCCTGGGGGACACACAAGGAGAGGGTCCACAGCTCTGGTGAGACACCCCAAAAGGGCCCACAGACGTGGGGAGACACCAGGAAAGGGTCCACAGCCTTGGGAAGACACTGGGAAAGAGTCCACAGCCCTGGCACACACACCAGGAAAGGGTCACACACAGCCCACACACACACACACACACACACACACACACACACACACACACACACACACACACACTTTCAAATGACTAATTAGAACCTGGTTTGAACAGACAACCTAGAGGAGACCTCAAGAACTACAGTCGAAAGGGACGGATCGGGAACGGACCACATCCCGGCCCGGAGGACACACCAGGAACAAGCCCACAGGCAAGGGCACACACCAGTAACGGGTCCACACCCAGGGGATACACCAGAAAACGGGCCCACAGCCCAGAGCATGCACCAGGAACAGGACCACAGCCCCAGGGACACACCAGGAATGGGACCACAGCCCAGAGGACACACCAGAAACGGGCCCACAGTCCAGGGGGCACACACTAGGAACGGGCCCACACCAAGGGGACACATCAGCAACGGGGCCCACAGCCCAGGGGACACACCAGGACACCAGAACGGGCCCACAGCCCAGGGGGAACACCAGGAACGGGTCCACAGCCCTGGGGACACACCAGGAATGGGCCAACAGCCCAGACGACACACCAGAACGGGTCCACGGCCCAGGGGACACATCAAGTGGGTCCCAGCCCAGGGGACACACACCGGTAAAGGTCCACAGCCCAGCAGGCACACCAGGAACAGCCCACAGTCCAGACCACACACAGGAACGGGAACCCAGCCCAGGGGACACACCAGAACGGGCCCACAGCCCAGGGGACACACCCACGGGCCCACAGCCACACACCGGGACCACAGCCCAGGGGACACACCAGGGGACCACAGCCCAGGGGACACACCAGGAACTGGCCCACAGCCAGGGGGGGACAAACCAGAATGGGTCCACAGTCCTGGGGTCACACCACCAGGAACGGGCCCACAGCCCAGAAGACACACAGGGAACGGGTCCACAGCCCAGTGGACACACCAAGAACGGTCCCCACAGCCCAGTGGACACACCAGGAACGGGATCACAGCCCAGGGGATATACCAGGAACGAGCCTACAGCCCAGAAGACACACCGGGAACGGGTCCACAGCCCAGTTGACACACCAAGAACGGGTCCACAGCCCAGTGGACACACCAGGAATGGGATCACAGCCCATGGGACACACCAGGAACAGGATCGCAGCCCAGGGACACTCCAGGAACGCGCCCACAGCCCAGGGGACACACCAGGAACGGGCCCACAGCCCAGGGGACTCACCAGGAACAGGCCCACAGCCAGGGGGGGACACACCAGGAACGGGCCCACAGCCTAGGGGATACACCGGGAACGGGCCCACAGCCCAGGGCACACACCAGGAGCGGGCCCATACCCAGGGGACACACCAGGAACGGGCCCACAGCCCAGGGGACGCACAGGAACGGGAACGGGACCACAGTGGAGGGGAAACCCCGGGAACGGGAACGGAACCTAGGTGACACACCAGGAACGGGACCAATCCCAGGGGGGACATACTGGGAACGGACAAGCCAGGGGGGACACCAGGAATGGGCCCACAGCCCAGGGGACACACCAGGCAACGTGGGCTCCAGGCATTCCCAGTGACCATGGCAGTTCCCGAGTTCACACAGGCATTTACTCCTTACACAAAGGACAGGCCAGAGAGTATGAAAAAAGCGGTGAAAACTTCCAGAGTTCGACGCCTGTCACAGGATTAAGCCAAGGTCACGATCTTAGTATTCTACAGCCCATTCTTCTGGACTTATCTTGGCCCTTCCCCCCCAAGGATCTGAACTAGGATATGGATCCAGAATGCAGACCTTAAAAGGATCACTTTCACCGGCGTCGTCTCGATGACACGACCAAAATCCGAGAGAAGTTATGATTGAGGAACTTTCAGGCAAGAGCAGTGGATTTACTGCTCTAGTCAAAGTGATTGCATTCTCCTGACACATGAGCAGTCTGGTCCACAGCTGGAAGCTGACCAGTTTACTGATGCCTCCATTCTCTTGCTTCATGGTCTGTTCTGAAAAGATGAAGATCCTTTGCAAACAGATCCCAGAACGCACGTAACTCCTCTAACTGCATCTCTCAATGAAACACAGCTGAAGATGACCAGCAACTCTGATTACTCAGGAAGTATCACCTTGACTGATGAATCACTGGTATAGGAGGCCGTCCAGAATGAATAACATTGGTGATACCAGAGATATGAATAAATACATGTACAGGTACATGCATCTATGTATTTCTCTGGTCAGGCCCAGGCCGTTAAGAGCCCCCAGCTCATAAACTGATCCAGCACATCATCCCGTGACTGACAGAACTTAAACACATGCAGGTATGTCGTTGAATGATCTGTATGGATAAAAAACACACGGTGGGCACCAAGCGCACACACTTTCGTACAGTTCCATGGGCATTTCCAGGAACCCTTGTGAGTGCACATCAACGGCGAGGTCTGGTGGAACTAGCTTCAGATTCACTGAACACGTGAATATGGCATTAGTTCAACAGGCTCTGTACGAGTATGTTGATTCGATTACCCGGACAGGTTCTCTGCACAAAGGGATACTCAGTATACCAGGTGATCACTAAGGAAACACCTCAGGACTAATACACTTTCCTGGGGCATCTCCTCTGGTAGCACTTTTTCTCAACTTTGTTCCAGACACCTGACAGTGGGAATCAGAGCAGCCATGCATCCTACAGGAAGGGCGGTGACTTTGTGCTCCAAGCACCACAGCTCTGTGGTGTCCACATTGACAAGCACCCTAAAAAGGAGTGCCCCATGAGCTGATGTGACCACACATCATACTCATGGAAAAATGTGGATCCACCCCACCCGGACCTCGTGATATGGATACAGCGCACTAGAAACACACCTCTTGCTGTGTTTCCAGTTACGCAAACGACATGTTCCTTACCCCCAAACAAAGTTCAACAACATAGCGACCTGCACATCTTCAGCCTTGTCAGCAACAAAATGATGCACATGAATAGTATATGAACCTACAAGCAATTAAAGCCAAACCACCATCATCGCTCTAGACAAGACCTCCCGTCCCTACGACCCACCATCCAAGATGACAACCACCTGAGCATCGAAGCGTTTGAACATCCCCTGCTGTATCCCACAGACAGATACAATCAAAGAAGGCACCGAACGCCTTGGTTCCTGCTTCCAGAAGGTCCCCACCATTCCACGACGGACCGCGAGTCAGAGGAATCTAGAGGTCTCAGCAAAACACGCCAACGACTAACCGAAAACCAAACTCCTCACACTCGAAGAACAAACGTCACTGCGTGATAGCACCCCAGGACAGATCTCCCACAGACCTCAGCACCACAGCAAGTGACAGCCCTTGAGACCGCCGGGAACGGGCACACAGCCCAGGGGATACACCAGGAATGGGCCCACAGCCCAGGGGTCACACCAGGAATGCGTCCACAGCCCTGGAACACACCAGGAACGGGCCCGTAGCTCAGAGATATACGGAACGGGAACGGGACCACAGCCCAACAGACACACCAGAAACGGACCCACAGCCCAGGGGATACACCGGAAATGGGACCCCAGCCCATGGGACACAACAAGAACGGGTCCACAGCCCTGGAAACAAAACACGAATGGTTCACAGCCCAGGGGACACACACCAGGAACGGGCCCAGAGCTCAGAGACACACACAACAAACGGACCACAGCCCGGAGGACACACCAGGAACGGGCCCAAAGCCAAGGGGACACACCAAAAACGGGACCACATCCCAGGGGGGACACGCCAGGAATGGACAATTGCCCAGGGGACACACCAGGAACGGGCCCAGAGCCAGGGGACCCACCGGGAACGGGACCACAGCCCAGGCGCACACACCAGGAATGAAACGACAGCTCAGAGGAGACACAAAGAACAGGTCTAAAGGGCAGGAGATACATGAAAACACCCGGAATGGGTCCACAGCCCTGGGACACACCAGGAACGGGCCCACAGCCCAGAGGACACCAGGGAACAGGTCCACAGCCCAGGAGAGACACCAGGAATGGGCCCAGACCAGGGTACACACCGGAAAGGGGCCCAACAGCGGGCCCGCGGCCAGGGGGACACGGGATCAGGTCCATACCCCCGGGGGACACACCAAGAACAGGGCCTAAAGACAAGGGTACACGCCAGGAACGGGACCAAAGCCAGGGGGACACACCAGGAATGGGGGACCGCAGCCCCAACAGAAATGGGCCCACAGCCCAGGAGACACACCAGGAACGTGACCACAGCCCAGGGGACAACCAGGAATGGGTCCACAGCCCAGGGGACACCCTAAACACCAAACTGTTTATAGGCCCTATCTCTGGTTAGGTGCGCGAGCCCTATCTCTGTTTAGTCGGCCTGGTCCTATCAGCTGGTTTCGGTGGTGGCGCAGGTCCCTACAGGCTACTTTAGTGGCGCAGGGCCTGGTCTTAGTCAGCTGGTTTCGGTGGCGCAGGTCCCTACAGGCTACTTTTTAGTCGGCCTGCTCCTGTCAGCTGGTTTCGGTTTCGGAGGTCCCTACAGGCTACTTTAGTCGGCCTGGTCCTATCAGCTGGTTTCGGGGCGCAGGTCCCAGGGCTACTTTAGTCGGCAGGTCCCTAGTCGGGCGTCCTACAGGCTGGTTTCGGGCCTGGTCCGGGCCTGGTCCTATCAGCTGTTTCGGTGGCGCAGGTCCCTACAGGCTACTTTAGTTTAGTCGGCCTGGTCCTATCAGCTGGTTTCGGGGCGCAGGTCCTACAGGCTACTTTAGTCGGCCTGGTCCTATCAGCTGGTTTCGGTGGCGCAGGTCCCTACAGGCTACTTTAGTCGGCCTGGTCCTATCAGCTGGTTTCGGTGGCGCAGGTCCCTACAGGCTACTTTAGTCGGCCTGGTCCTATCAGCTGGTTTCGGTGGCGCAGGTCCCTACAGGCTACTTTAGTCGGCCTGGTCCTATCAGCTGGTTTCGGTGGCGCAGGTCCCTACAGGCTACTTTAGTCGGCCTGGTCCTAGCTGGTTTCGGTGGCGCAGCAGGTCCCTACAGGCTACTTTAGTCGGCCTGGTCCTATCAGCTGGTTTCGGTGGCGCAGGTCCCTACAGGCTACTTTAGTCGGCCTGGTCCTATCAGCTGGTTTCGGTGGCGCAGGTCCCTACAGGCTACTTTAGTCGGCCAGGTCCTATCAGCTGGTTTCGGTGGCGCAGGTCCCTACAGGCTACTTTACAGGCTAGCTGGTTTTGGCGCAGGTCGGCCTTTTAGTCGGGTCCTATCAGCTGGTTTCGGTGGCGCAGGTCCCTACAGGCTACTTTAGTCGGCCTGGTCCTATCAGCTGGTTTCGGTGGCGCAGGTCCCTACAGGCTACTTTAGTCGGCCTGGTCCTATCAGCTGGTTTCGGTGGCGCAGGTCCCTACAGGCTACTTTAGTCGGCCTGGTCCTATCAGCTGGTTTCGGTGGCGCAGGTCCCTACAGGCTACTTTAGTCGGCCTGGTCCTATCAGCTGGTTTCGGTGGCGCAGGTCCCTACAGGCTACTTTAGTCGGCCTGGTCCTATCAGCTGGTTTCGGTGGCGCAGGTCCCTACAGGCTACTTTAGTCGGCCTGGGTCCTATCAGCTGGTTTCGGTGGCGCAGGTCCCTACAGGCTACTTTAGTCGGCCAGGTCCCTATCAGCTGCTTTTCGGTGGCGCAGGTCCCTACAGGCTACTTTAGTCGGCCTGGTCCTATCAGCTGGTTTCGGTGGCGCAGGTCCCTACAGGCTACTTTTAGTCGGCCAGGTCCTATCAGCTGGTTTCGGTGGCGCAGGTCCCTACAGGGTCCCTACAGGCTACTTTAGTCGGCCAGGGTCCTATCAGCTGGTTTCGGTGGCGCAGGTCCCTACAGGCTACTTTAGTCGGCCCTGGTCCTATCAGCTGGTTTCGGTGGCGCAGGTCCCTACAGGCTACTTTAGTCGGCCTGGTCCTATCAGCTGGTTTCGGTGGCGCAGGTCCCTACAGGCTACTTTAGTCGGCCTGGTCCTATCAGCTGGTTTCGGTGGCGCAGGTCCCCCTACAGGCTACTTTAGTCGGCCCTGGTCCTATCAGCTGGTTTCGGTGTGGCGCAGGCAGGTCCCTACAGGCTACTTACTTTAGTCGGCCTGGTCCTATCAGCTGGTTTCGGTGGCGCAGGTCCCTACACAGGCTACTTTAGTCGGCCTGGTCCTATCAGCTGGTTTTCGGTGGCGCAGGTCCCTACAGGCTACTTTTTAGTCGGCCTGGTCCTATCAGCTGGTTTCGGTGGCGCAGGTCCCTACAGGCTACTTTAGTCGGCCCTGGTCCTATCAGCTGGTTTTCGGTGGCGCAGGTCCCTACAGGCTACTTTAGTCGGCCTGGTCCTATCAGCTGGTTTCGGTGGCGCAGGTCCCTACAGGCTACTTTAGTCGGCCTGGTCCTATCAGCTGGTTTCGGTGGCGCAGGTCCCTACAGGCTACTTTTTAGTCGGCCTGGTCCTATCAGCTGGTTTCGGTGGCGCAGGTCCCTACAGGCTACTTTAGTCGGCCTGGTCCTATAGCTCAGGCGCAGGTTTCGGTGGGCAGCTGGTCCCTGGCGCAGGTCCCTACAGGCTACTTTAGTCGGCCTGGTCCTATCAGCGGGTTTGGCGCAGGTCCGCAGGCTCCTTTAGTCGGCCTGGCTACTTTAGTCGGCCTGGTCCTATACTTTAGTCGGCTGGTCCTATGGTTTCGGTGGCGCAGGTCCCTACAGGCTACTTTAGTCGGCCTGGTCCTATCAGCTGGTTTTCGGTGGCGCAGGTCCCTACAGGCTACTTTAGTCGGCCTGGTCCTATCAGCTGGTTTCGGTGGCGCAGGTCCCTACAGCTACTTTAGTCGGCCTGGTCCTATCAGCTGGTTTCGGTGGCGCAGGTCCCTACAGCTACTTTAGTCGGCCTGGTCCTATCAGCTGTTTTTCGGTGGCGCAGGTCCCTACAAGCTACTTTAGTCGGCCTGTCCTATCAGCTGGTTTCGGTGGCGCAGGTCCCTACAGGCTACTTTAGTCGGCCTGGTCCTCAGCTGGTTTCGGTGGCGCAGGTCCCTACAGGCTACTTTAGTCGGCCTGGTCCTATCAGCTGGTTTCGGTGGCGCAGGTCCCTACAGGCTACTTTAGTCGGCCTGGTCCTATCATCCTGGTTTTCGGTGGCGCAGGTCCCTACAAGCTACTTTAGTCGGCCTGGTCCTATCAGCTGGTTTCGGTGGCGCAGGTCCCTACAGGCTACTTTAGTCGGCCTGGTCCTATCAGCTGGTTTCGGTGGCGCAGGTCCCTACGAGCTACTTTAGTCGGCCTGGTCCTATCAGCTGGTTTCGGTGGCGCAGGTCCCTACACAGCTACTTTAGTCGGCCTGGTCCTATCAGCTGGTTTCGGTGGCGCAGGTCCCTACGAGCTACTTTAGTCGGCCTGGTCCTATAGCTGGTTTCGGTGGCGCAGGTCCCTACGAGCTACTTTAGTCGGCCTGGTCCTATCAGCTGGTTTCGGTGGCGCAGGTCCCTACAGCTACTTTAGTCGGCCTGGTCCTATCAGCTGGTTTCGGTGGCGCAGGTCCCTACAGCTACTTTTAGTCGGCCTGGTCCTATCAGCTGGTTTCGGTGGCGCAGGTCCCTACAGCTACTTTAGCGGCCTGGTTAGCTGGTTTCGGCCTGGTCCTATCAGCTGGTCGGCCTGGTCCTAACAGCTGGTTCGGTGGCGCAGGTCCCTACAGGCTACTTTAGTCGGCCTGGTCCTATCAGCTGGTTTCGGTGGCGCAGGTCCCTACACAGCTACTTTAGTCGGCCTGGTCCTATCAGCTGGTTTCGGTGGGCGCAGGTCCCTACAGCTACTTTAGTCGGCCTGTCCTATCAGCTGGTTTCGGTGGCGCAGGTCCCTACAGGCTACTTTAGTCGGCCTGGTCCTATCAGCTGGTTTCGGTGGCGCAGGTCCCTACAGGCTACTTTAGTCGGCCCTGGTCCTATCAGCTGGTTTCGGTGGCGCAGGTCCCTAGGCTTTAGTCGGCCTGGTCCTATCAGCTGGTTTCGGTGGCGCAGGTCCTACAAGCTACTTTAGGCTACTTTAGTCGGCCTGGTCCTAGCAGCTGGCTTTCGGTGGCGCAGGTCCCTACAGCTACTTTAGTCGGCCTGGTCCTATCAGCTGGTTTCGGTGGCGCAGGTCCCTACAGGCTACTTTAGTCGGCCTGGTCCTATCAGCTGTTTCGGTGCGGCGCAGGTCCCTACAGGCTTTTAGTCGCCTTTAGTCGGTGGTCCTATCAGCTGGTTTCGGTGGCGCAGGTCCCTACAGCTACTTTAGTCGGCCTGGTCCTATCAGCTGGTTTCGGTGGCGCAGGTCCCTACAGGCTACTTTAGTCGGCCTGGTCCTATCAGCTGGTTTCGCTGGTGTGCGCGCAGGTCCCTACAGGCTACTTTAGTCGGCCTGGTCCTATCAGCTGGTTTCGGTGGCGCAGGTCCCTACAGAGCTACTTTAGTCGGCCTGGTCCTATCAGCTGGTTTCGGTGGCGCAGGTCCCTACAGAGCTACTTTAGTCGGCCTGGTCCTATCAGCTGGTTTCGGTGGCGCAGGTCCCCTACAGCTACTTTAGTCGGCCTGGTCCTATCAGCTGGTTTCGGTGGCGCAGGTCCCTACAAGCTACTTTAGTCGGCCTGGTCCTATCAGCTGGTTTCGGTGGCGCAGGTCCCTACAAGCTACTTTAGTCGGCCTGGTCCTATCAGCTGGTTTCGGTGGCGCAGGTCCCCTACAAGCTACTTTAGTCGGCTACTTTAGTCGGCCTGGTATAGCAGCTGTTTCGGTGGCGCAGGTCCCTACAGCTACTTTAGTCGGCCTGGTCCTATCAGCTGGTTTCGGTGGCGCAGGTCCCTACGAGCTACTTTAGTCGGCCTGGTCCTATCAGCTGGTTTCGGTGGCGCAGGTCCCTACAAGCTACTTTAGTCGGTCGGCCTGGTCTATCAGCTGGTTTTTCGGTGGCGCAGGTCCCTACAAGCTACTTTAGTCGGCCCTGGTCCTATCAGCTGTTTCGGTGGCGCAGGTCCCTACAAGCTACTTTAGTCGGCCTGGTCCTATCAGCTGGTTTTCGGTGGCGCAGGTCCCTACAGCTACTTTAGTCGGCCTGGTCCTATGAGCTGGTTTCGGTGGCGCAGGTCCCTACAAGCTACTTTAGTCGGCCTGGTCCTATCAGCTGGTTTCGGTGGCGCAGGTCCCTACACAGCTACTTTAGTCGGCCTGGTCCTATCAGCTGGTTTCGGTGGCGCAGGTCCCTACAAGCTACTTTAGTCGGCCTGGTCCTATCAGCTGGTTTCGGTGGCGCAGGTCCCTACACAGCTACTTTAGTCGGTCGGCCTGGTCCTATCAGCTGGTTTCGGTGGCGCAGGTCCCTACAAGCTACTTTAGTCGGCCTGGTCCTATCAGCTGTTTCGGTGGCGCAGGTCCCTACAAGCTACTTTAGTCGGCCTGGTCCTATCAGCTGGTTTCGGTGGCGCAGGTCCCTACAAGCTACTTTTAGTCGGCCTGGTCCTAAGAGCTGGTTTCGGTGGCGCAGGTCCCTACAAGCTACTTTAGTCGGCCTGGTCCTATCAGCTGGTTTCGGTGGCGCAGGTCCCTACAAGCTACTTTAGTCGGCCTGGTCCTATCAGCTGGTTTCGGTGGCGCAGGTCCCTACAAGCTACTTTAGTCGGCCTGGTCCTATCAGCTGGTTTCGGTGGCGCAGGTCCTACAAGCTACTTTAGTCGGCCTGGTCCTATCAGCTGGTTTCGGTGGCGCAGGTCCCTACGAGCTACTTTAGTCGGCCTGGGTCTATCAGCTGGTTTCGGTGGCGCAGGTCCCTACGAGCTACTTTAGTCGGCCTGGTCCTCAGCTGTTTCGGTGGCGCAGGTCCCTACGAGCTACTTTAGTCGGCCTGGTCCTATCAGCTGGTTTCGGTGGCGCAGGTCCCTACTAGCTACTTTAGTCGGCCTGGTCCCTCAGCTGGTTTTCGGTGGCGCAGGTCCCTACAAGCTACTTTAGTCGGCCTGGTCCTATCAGCTGGTTTCGGTGGCGCAGGGTCCCTACAAGCTACTTTAGTCGGCCTGGTCCTATCAGCTGGTTTCGGTGGCGCAGGTCCCTACAAGCTACTTTAGTCGGCCTGGTCCCTTTCGGTGGTTTTCTACAAGCTACTTTGTCGCAGGTCCTATCAGCTGGTTTCGGTGGCGCAGGTCCCTACAAGCTACTTTAGTCGGCCTGGTCCTATCAGCTGGTTTCGGTGGCGCAGGTCCCTACAGGCTACTTTAGTCGGCCTGGTCCTATCAGCTGGTTTCGTGGCGCAGGTCCCTACAGCTAGTTTTAGTCGGCCTGGTCCTATCAGCTGGTTTCGGTGGCGCAGGTCCCTACAGGCTAGTTTAGTCGGCCTGGTCCTATCAGCTACTTTTTCGGGTGGCGCAGGTCCCTACGAGCTACAGGCTAGTTTAGTCGGCCCTGGTCCTATCAGCTGGTTTCGGTGGCGCAGGTCCCTACAGGCTACTTTAGTCGGCCTGGTCCTATCAGCTGGTTTCGGTGGCGCAGGTCCCTACAGGCTAGTTTAGTCGGCCTGGTCCTATCAGCTGTTTTCGGTGGCGCAGGGTCCCTACAAGCTACTTTAGTCGGCCTGGTCCTATCAGCTGGTTTCCTTTCGTGCCTCAGGTCCCCCCTCATGCCTTTAGTCGCCTGGTCGTAGGCT
>JADBJO010023026.1:14218-24218 GCA_016801955.1 Conus betulinus
CAGTGGACACACCAGGAATGGGATCACAGCCCATGGGACACACCAGGAACAGGATCGCAGCCCAGGGGACACTCCAGGAACGGCCCACAGCCCAGGGGACACACCAGGAACGGGCCCACACCCCAGGGACTCACCAGGAACAGGCCCACAGCCCAGGGGACACACCAGGAACGGGCCCACAGCCTAGGGGATACACCGGGAATGGGCCCACAGCCCAGGGCACACACCAGGAGCGGGTCCATACCCAGGGGACACACCAGGAACGGGCCCACAGCCCAGGGACGCACCAGGAACGGGACCACAGCGGAGGGAACACCCCGGGAACGGGAACGGAACCTAGGTGACACACCTGGAACGGGACCAAATCCCAGGGGGACACACTGGGAACGGACAACAGCCCAGGGGACACACCAGGAACGGGCCCACAGCCCAGGGGACACACCTGGCAACGTGGGCTCCAGGCATTCCCAGTGACCATGGCAGTTCCCGAGTTCACACAGGCATTTACTCCTTACACAAAGGACAGGCCAGAGAGTATGAAAAAAGCGGTGAAAACTTCGAGTTCGACGCCTGTCACAGGATTAAGCCAAGGTCACGATCTTAGTATTCTACAGCCCATTCTTCTGGACTTATCTTGGCCCTATCCCCCAAGGATCTGAACTAGGATATGGATCCAGAATGCAGACCTTAAAAGGATCACTTTCACCGGCGTCGTCTCGATGACACGACCAAAATCCGAGAGAAGTTATGATTGAGCAACTTTCAGGCAAGAGCAGTGGATTTTACTGCTCTAGTCAAGTGATTGCATTCTCCTGACACATGAGCAGTCTGGTCCGCAGCTGGAAGCTGACCAGTTTACTGATGCCTCCAATTCTCTTGCTTCATGGTCTGTTCTGAAAAGATGAAGATCCTTTGCAAACAGATCCCAGAACGCACGGTAACTCCTCTAACTGCATCTCTCAATGAAACACAGCTGAAGATGACCAGCAACTCTGTAGAAGGTAGGAATGGGTAAAATACGAATGGCCGGTGTGCAGCCGGCACAGAACTGTTTCTTCTTTACGACCACCAGACGAAGATGAGAGGAACTCCTTTAGATTTGGACGGATCTGAAAGAGTTTGTTATCCGTCTCTGTATTCCAATCCTCCTGCCAGAGGTCTCTGACATAATCGTTAATTTTGGAGCAGAGAGAGAGAGAGAGAGAGAGAGAGAGAGAGAGAGAGAGAGAGAGAGTGAGTGAGTGAGTGAGAGAGAGAGAGAGTGTGTGTGTGTGTGTGTGTGTGTGTGTGTGTGTGTGTGTGTGTGTGTGTGTGTGTGTGTGTGTGTGTGTGTGTGTGTGCGCGCGCGCGCGCGCGCGCGCCCACCAAAGCATGTTTCTGTGTATGTCTGTTTGCGCACATGCGTGAGTGCATGTGGGTATGCGTCTTTTTTTTTTTTTTTGTGTATATACGTTTTTCTTCATGTATTTCTGTGCATGTGTCTGCAGCTGCATGTGTGTGTATATACATATTTATATATGGGATTGATATTGTGTGTGTATGTGTGTGTGTGTGGTGTGTGTGTGTGTGTGTGTGTGTGTGTGTGTGTGTGTGTGTGTGTGTGTGTGTGTGCGCGCGCGCGCGCGCGCTCACCCAAGCGAGCATGTTTGTGTGTGCACGCTGTGTGTGTGTGTGTGTGTGTGTGTGTGTGTGTGTGTGTGTGTGTGTGCGTGCGCGCGCGCGCGCGCGCGCTAGTGTGTGTGTGAGCTAGTGCGCGCGCCAGCGTGTGTATGTGTGTGTGATGAGTTTGTTTCCGTGCGTGTCTGTTTACATGTGTCTGCCAATCTGTCTGCCAATCTGTCTGGGTACTGTGTGAGGGGGGGGGTATTTTGGTGATTGTAAAAGGGAACTGAACCAAAAAGAGTCTGTTCTAGATAATCATTTCATTTTGTGGGGCAAAATGTGCATAAGTATAGCGCGGAAAACAAAAGCACTATCTTCGCTTCAAATCATTTTTGATCAACAATTGAATATGAGAAAAAAAATATCCAGAAGCAACCATTCTCGAAATGAATATATTGTGTGAACGCAATTACATTCGATAATCTATTATTTGATATTTCTGTGTGGAAAACGTGTTTTCGTTGATGGCATGTACTTGATGAATGGTTGTTCTCCCCCCCTCTTCCCTTCTTCTCTCTCTCTCTCTCTCTCTCTCTCTCTCTCTCTCTTCTTCTTCTTCTTCTTCTTCTTCTTCTTCTCTCTCAATTGTTTATCGGTCGGTCGGCCCGTCTGTCTGCTAGCCTGTCGGTCTGTCTGTCTGCCCGTGCCGACCGTCTTTTCCCCTCTCTTTCTTTCTCTCTCTGTCTCAGCGTGAGAGCGACTTTTCTTTAATCTTCTCTATATGATCGCTTGTCTCTCTCTGTCTGTCTGTCTGTCTGTCTCTCTCTCTCTCTCTCTCTCTCTCTCTCTCTCTCTCTCTCTCTCTCTCTCTCTCTCGCTCGTCTCGCTCGCTCTTTCTTCCTCTCTGTTTGTATGAGAGTGTTTATGCCTGTCTGTCTGTCCGTCCGTCTGACTTACTGTCTCTTCCTGTTGTATTCTCTCTATGCTTGTCTGTCTTGCACTGTCTCTTTCTGTCTGTCTGTCTATCTGTCCCCCCCCCCCCCCCCCCCTCCTCCCCTCCGTGACACGTATGTAAATACTTATTAGAGCGCGAATTCTCTCTCTCTCTCTCTCTCTCTCTCTCTCTCTCTCTCTCTCTCTCTCTCTCTCACACACACACACACACACACACACACACACACACACACACACACACACACACACACACACACACGCGCGCACACGCGCGTGCACGTGCGAGCACTCACATTCTGTGTGAGTGTGTGTGTGTGTGTGTGTGTGTGTGTGTGTGTGTGTGTGTGTGTTGTGTGTTGTTGTGTTGTTTGTTGTTGTTGTTGTTGTTGTTGTTTCTAAGTAAGTTATCGGCAATGCTCTTTTGTTCAACTGTTCCTTTCGGTGTGAGTGGTAAATACAATAGAGCGAAAGTGACAGCGCACCAAAAAAAAACCCACCCAGACACCTTGTATCAAACTCGAAAAAAACTAAAACAACAACCGAATGTCATCGGTAATAAAACACGCAGACAATGCATGGTGTGTGAGGCTTTGAAGAAAAAGAAAATATGAAAAAAAATGGGGGGAAAAAGAGGATGTAAGCCCCACTTTAAAACAAGATGCAAAGCATATAAACGTACTCCCAGTTTATCTTGAATACGCGTGAGATATTCCATAAAGAGGAAAAAACTGTTTTGGGCTGTTATAGCCATTAATAACGGCTATTCTGGTAAACGTCGGCCATCATCCGTGACCCATAATGAACAAACCTACAAATTTTCTGAAAGATCGGCCAAGTACTTTCTGAGATATTCCATCAAGAAGAAAAAACCGTTATGGGCCGTTATAGCCGTTAGATGCTAAGTGCAGACAAAACCTTTCGCCATACCAAGGCACGCCATGAAATGTTTTTAAAGCACAACATGGTTTGAAATTGTTACTTATCATCGAATGTCAGATGAAGTCTCTAATCAGGGTCACACACAGCTACAGAGGAAAAAAACTATGCAGGACCCTTAAAAGGCAATGAAAACTGTACCCTCATGTCTTACAATTGTCTTTCCTACCCAGCGGTATGCGCTAAATGCTGTCCCCAAGGTAGAAAAACTCACATGAAAGGGGCGCCAGATCTGAAATACAATATGGTTGTTACTGAGATCCTGTTCTGGCTTGTCTCAAACATACTTCATTGTTCGAGCAATCTGAAATACGTCTTTTTTTTTTCCTAATTCAAGCGTATACAAGTCGAAAGACATATCCCATCCCTTGCTAAGGAAACCCAGCATAGATAACGGAACGTTCGGATTTTAATAAATGATACAAAACGAAACAAGACGGTTTAGGTCAATTTCTAAATTTCGGATCTCTCTCTCTCTCTCTCTCTCTCTCTCTCTCTCTCTCTCTCTCTCTCTCTCTGTTTGTACTTGTGCGTGCGTGCGCGCGTACATGCATGAGTGCGCACGTACGCGCGCACGTGTGCAGATGTGATATGAAAAAATCACGTTCACAATGAGCTGTTCTCTGACCAGTGGCGTTTATGGACATGTGTGGATCTCATATCCCTTCACTTCCAGTTATCTGCGACGATTGCGCTAAAACTTCAACAGTGGTGTGTTAAAGTTGTGCATCACAGAATTGGGAGCAGTTCTTTTGATAACGAAAAAAAGAAGTAGAAAGAAAACAAAACCATGAGCCATGCTTTGGTGTCATTTGTTTGATAAAATCACACTCACAGACACTGGCGGACACATACACAGCAGAGCGGACAAGCGGCAGGGAGGGGGCAGAGGGGGATTCTGAAATTTCCTCCCATGGACGGTCAAAATCGCATTTTCGCCATGTTGCCCCTCTCCCTTTTTCCCCATCCCCTACCCTGGGGTGGGACCCCCACACCCCCCTTTGAAACACCACTTCTGCTCTGTGAATTATCCAAGGGGTGGTTTCTTTTGTCAGAGGACACACCACCACACACACTTTAACAAAAAAAAAACAAACAAACAAAAAAAAACGACAGAGGAGGCCCCCTGTACCACCCCCTACCCCCATCCCCCTCTCGATTTAAAAGTAGTTTTGGAAAAGAACCATCCCCCCGAAGAGGAACCCTCCTCCTACTCCTCCCCCCCCCCCCCCCCCCCCCCCCCCCCCCCCCACAGGTTTTACCAAATTTTCCGCCGTTTTTTTGCTCTGCTTGTAGTTTCAATTCATGCTAATGCCTATGCACATTTTGCCCCCGTCTCCCACTGAGGGTGGTGGATCCCCCAGACCTCACCCTCACCACTTTGGAACTCCCCTTCTCTTTTAATTGATCTGGCTCACACACACACACACACACACACACACACACACACACACACACACACACACACACACACACACACACACACACACACACACACACACATGTACGCACACACACCACTCAGATCTGACCTGCATCTCCATCCAGGGGGGGGTCTCCTGTGTTGTCGGCACTGGTCCTGGTGGAGGTCTCTACGGGCGGCAGTGCTCCCCCTCCTCCCAGCGGTTCTCTCTTCCCTGGCAGGTCCTCTCCTTTCTGGTGCCTGTCGCTCTTTGTAGCCGTCGTCCTGGTTCCCCGTCTGGAATAGAAATCCCTTCATGATTTCTTTTTCTCGCTCATGTTGCATCGCTTAAGCATCATGAAAACGTACAATTTCTGTTCAGTTTTTGTACAAGTGAAGTGATACTAATCAACTTTGTGAATAAGGCCTACCTTATACAACGAATTGTTTAGAATGGAATCTGTAATTCAAAACGAGAAAAGTCAATTTGTTTACTTTTCTATCATTGAATTGGTTTGGCGATATCCATCCCTGAAAAAGAAGACAATCTGTTGACAAAAAAAAAACCTTTCTGCATCATTTGTAGATCTTTCTGTCGAGGGCTTGTCTTCTCTCAGTTGAGTAAATGTGGATACAGCCAATTCTTCAAGGCTTTAGGCTTATTTGTGCGAGTTGTCTCATAGTTTTTTTTTTCAGAATGATCTGGTGTCTGAGGCAGGGGGGGGGGGGGGGGGGGGTGATACAGACATGCGAGGATGTCGAATGTCTCTTCGCCTGTACAAACTACCTTAAGGAGATCGCCCTCACTCTGACGTCACAAAGTCTGGAATACGTGATCAACCTCTGCAAAGGGGTGCCGTAGTGGAATGGTCGGAGCATTTGCCAGAGGAGGCGACGGCTGTGAGTTACAACCACACACATGAGTGGGATTTTTTTTTCGGCTGGAAAACCCTCTCTGAACGCAGCAGTAAACGGGTACCCGGTTCACTTTAGGGAAGGTTAGAAAACCCTCTCTGAACGCAGCAGTAAACGGGTACTCGGTTCACAGCAGTTAGGTTCACGTTAGGGAAGGTTAGAAAACCCCCTCTCTGAACGCAGCAGTAAACGGGTACCCGGTTCACTTTAGGGAAGGTCAGAAAACCCTCTCTGAACGCAGCAGTAACGGGTACCCGCTTCACTTTAGGGAAGGTAAGAGACTGTATCAGAGCAAAGATAGGCTCCGTCTTCCAACATGCCGTGCCCCAGACACGGTGAATCTCGACAGTTCACTGCCCCTCTGGTCCAAAGTCTTACGAGAACTTTACACCTTTTATTGGTGCAGTGCGGTGGTTAGCGTCTGGAGTTGCAGGCTGGGAGGTCGAAGGTTCGAGTCCCGTCAGAGGCGTCCCCCCCCCCTCCCCCCCCCCCCCCCCCCCCCAACCGGATCTAGTCTAAAGTGAGCGTGTTTTTTTTTTTCTTATCTCAAACAGACAGAGACTAGTCCACACAGTCCCATTTCATTGACTTCATGGATGGCATCTGAAAACGACAGATCAGAACAGGCCATATACTACACACCTCCGAAGTGACTCTGAGGCAGTGCAGTGCCTCGTTTGGTGGCTTTGTCTCATGACGACCTGATATTGCTGCTTTCTGTCTGGCAGCAGCCCCAAGGGTGGTACAGGACTGCTCAAAGGGCAGGTGAAGGCAGTGCTTCTCTGGGTCCTCCCCAGCACCTTCGGGTGTTTTTTTTTTCTTCTTTGCCTTAACTAGGCTGACCCTGGAGAAAGGTCCAGTGACGGTGAGGAAAGACCCACTGACCACAGGGAAAGTCCTGTGTGACAGTGGGAAAGACTACAACTTTGGATTCTCTCTTGAGGCACATAAGACCGTATGGCGAAAGCTTGGCTGTGTCTGGAGTGGCACTGTCTTCATCTGTCCTTGGGCAGGGGTGGTTGGGTCTGTGGGGTGTGCTCGACAGCTGGAGGGTGGTGTTTTTCGCCGGTGGGCTCTGCAGTCATGAAACACGGGCTGGTACACCCATGGGATGCTACTTTAAGGCTGTGTTATGAGTTGCATCCTGTAGTCCGATTTATCTCTGTTCAGGAGCAGTTATGTCCCTTGATATCCTAATGGAGAGTCCTGCGCGTGCCTGTACCCATCGTCAACACAGCGCAGGCCTCCAAGGGTGGTACAGGACTGCTCAAAGGGCAGGTGAAGGCAGTGCTTCTCTGGGTCCTCCCCAGCAGCACCTTCGGGTGTTTCTTTTTCTTTCTGTCAACACCCGGCCTTGCAGCTGCCACAGGACCATCATGATAACTGTATATAAGGGAGGGGGCGGGGGCGGGGGGTAGGGGCGGTTAGAGAGGTGCAAGAGTAATGCACCCGGGAATGGATAAGAGCAAAGCTTGTGTACGTGTTTGAAACGTTTTTCAAGACGTTAACCAGCCAGTTTGTGTTGCTCTTGATCAGGCAGAACTTCTTAGTATTTGCTCAATCTTTCTGGGTGGAAAAAGAACATGTTTTTTACCTTCGTTGGTGTTCCCGTTCGTCACTCTGCTTCTTTCTTTGGCCGGGGGTAGTCTCCTTCAAGTCCTGACAACATAAACACTGCATTCAAGTCATCGCACCCATTTGTAACACAGTAAGTTAGATTTCACTGCATTCAAGTCATCGCGCCCATTTGTAACACAGTAAGTTAGATTTCACTGCATTAAAGTCATCGCACACATTTGTAACACGCAGCAAATTAGCTTTGTCATAGAAAAGCAAACCAAGTGCTTCATATGTTACAGTAAGGCTTTTTTTAGAGCTGGAGGGAAGGGGGAAAGGGAGGGGGGGGGGGGGGGGGCAGAAAAGGTATCCAATGAAGGTTAAACCCAGATGAAGACAGAGCAAAACAACAGTCCGGGCACTGTAAAGTGATGAAAACCGTCGATAACAGTTTTTTTTTTTTTTACATGCTTCCTCACCACACCACCGGCCACTTGCACAGGTCTGTTCCAAATGAAAACGGTGGATGTGTGGCAGGTCAGCGTGGAGTGGGGAGAGGGAGTGTGGTCAGTGTTGAGTAGGGAGAGGTGTGTGGCAGGTCAGTGTGGAGTGGTGGGGAGAGGTGTGTGTGGTCAGTGTGGTGTGGGGAGAGGTGTGTGTGGGTCAGTGTGGAGTGGGGAGAGGTGTGTGGGTCAGTGTGGTGTGTGGTGTGTGTGGTCAGTGGGGAGTGTGGGTGAGGTGTGGTCAGTGTGTGGAGTGGGGAGAGGTGTGTGTGGCAGGTCAGTGTGGAGTGGGGAGAGGTGAGTGTGGCAGTGTCAGTGTGGAGTGGGGAGAGGGTGTGTGTGGGCAGGTGTCAGTGTGGAGAGTGGGTGGGAGAGTGTGTGTGGCAGGTCAGTGTGGAGTGGGGAGAGGTGTGTGTGGCAGGTGTGTGTGTGGAGTGGGGAGAGGGGTGTGTGTGTGGTCAGTGTGGAGTGGGGAGAGGTGTGTGGTGGTCAGTGTGGAGTGGGGAGGTGTGTGTGGCAGGTCAGTGTGAGTGGGGAGAGGTGGTGTGTGTGGTCAGTGTGGAGTGGGGAGAGGTGTGTGTGTGGGTCAGTGTGGAGTGGGGAGAGGTGTGTGTGTGGTCAGTGTGGAGTGGGGAGAGGTGTGTGTGCAGGTCAGTGTGGAGTGGGGAGAGGTGTGTGTGGTCAGTGTGGAGTGGGAGAGGTGGTGTGTGTGTGTGTCAGTGTGGAGTGGGGAGAGGTGTGTGTGGCAGGTCAGTGTGGTGTGGAGAGTGTGGTGAGGTGTGTGTGGTGGTCAGTGTGGAGTGGGAGAGGTGTGTGTGGCAGGTCAGTGTGGAGTGGGGAGAGAGGTGTGTGTGGTCAGTGTGGAGTGGAGGAGAGGTGTGTGTGTGGTCAGTGTGGTCAGTGTGGAGTGGGGAGAGGTGTGTGTGGCAGGTCAGTGTGGAGTGGGGAGAGGTGTGTGTGTGTCAGGTCAGTGTGGAGTGGGGAGAGGTGTGTGTGGCAGGTCAGTGTGGAGTGGAGTGGGGAGAGGTGTGTGGCAGGTCAGTGTGGAGTGGGGAGAGGTGTGTGTGGCAGGTCAGTGTGGAGTGGGGAGAGGTGTGTGTGGCAGGTCAGTGTGGTGGGGGGAGAGTGTGTGCAGGGTCAGTGTGGTGTGGGGAGAGGTGAGTGTGGTCAGTGTGGTGTCAGTGTGTGGAGGTGTGGAGTGGGAGAGGTGTGTGTGGGCAGGTCAGTGTGGAGTGGGGAGAGGGTGTGTGTGGCAGGTCAGTGTGGAGTGGGGAGAGTGTGGTGTGGTGTGTGTGGTCAGTGGGGAGAGAGGTGTGTGTGTGTGTCAGTGTGTGAGTGGGGAGAGGTGTGTGTGTCAGGTCAGTGTGGAGTGGGGAGAGTGTGTGTGGTCAGGTCAGTGTGGAGTGGGGAGAGGTGTGTGTGTGTCAGTGTGGAGGGGAGAGGTGTGTGGCAGGTGTCAGTGTGGAGTGGGGAGAGGTGTGTGTGGCAGGTGTCAGTGTGGAGTGGGAGAGGTGTGTGTGGTCAGTGTGGAGGGGGGAGTGGTGTGTGGAGTGGGTGGTCAGTGTCAGTGTGGGGAGTGTGTGTGTGGTCAGTGGTGTGTGTGTGTCAGTGGGGAGTGGGAGAGGTGTGTGTGGTCAGTGTGGAGTAGGGAGAGGTGTGTGTGGTCAGTGTGGAGTGGGGAGAGGTGTGTGGCGAGGCGCATTTTCCGGTTCCGGCTGTGAATCGAGTGCTTATGCGCACGGTATCCTTGCGTCACTACACCAATAATTGATTGAAATTAGGAAATATGAGGTGTAGGAGAGAGAGAGAGAGAGAGAGAGAGAGAGAGAGAGAGAGAGAGAGAGAGAGAGAGAGAGAGAGAGAGAGAGAGAGAGAGAGAGAGAGAGAGATACGAGAGAGAGAGATACGAATACGAATAAAAAATTTAATGATTAGGCCTACAGCCCATATCATGGGAGTTGAGTTCTAGAGAGAGAGAGAGAGAGAGAGAGAGAGAGAGAGGAGGGGGGGAGGAGGGAGGGGGGAGGGAGAGGGAGAGAGAGAGAGGAGAGAGAGAGAGGGAGGGAGAGGAGAGGAAGCAGAGAGGAGAGAGAAACAGAGAGAGACTGGAAGAGACAGAGAGAGGGAAGGG
>JADBJO010023027.1:0-12500 GCA_016801955.1 Conus betulinus
TTGTAGTGCCATACTTGATCATAAGCTTTCTTAACGTCAAAAAAAGTTGCAAGGATATATTCTTCCGCCTCGCGAACTGCTGTTTGATTTGTGTTGTTAGTTTTCACTAGATGTTCTGTAGTTGATCGGCCTTTCCGAAAGCCTGCTTGATTTAGGGGTATAATGCACTGTTTTTCGCAAAAATGGACTAATCTGTTTTAATATTATTTTCTCCATAAGTTTGCAAACGTGTGATGTTAACGAGATGGGTCGATAGCTGTTTCTGTCTGCTTTAGGCTTTCCCTGCTTATGTATAGGAATAACAATTGATCGCTTCCAAACAGAAGGCATTTCCCCTTTACCCAACATCTTTGTATGAATATATGTAAAAATTCAATAACATTGTAAGGTAAGTGTTTTAACATTTCATAAGATATTCCATCTAATCCAACAGATGTTTTTGCTTTACTCAAATGTAAAATACTTTCTTTTACTTCCTCAAGTGTTATTTCAGAGTTACATAGCTCTTCCTTGTGAACTCATTATCATCATGATTTGATTTTGTTTTACTTTGCTCTTCACTTTGTCTATACTCTTTACTTTCAGTTGATAGACCTGCATTTCTACTATAACTGGCAAACATCTCTGCAAATGCTTCTGCTTTTTCATTATTAGTGGGTAGATCTGAGTTCTCTAATCTTATGGGACATTGTGGTAAATTAATTCCGTTCTTCATGGTTTTCATTTTTTCCCAGACTTTTTGCATATCTTTATGACTGTAGATTTCATTAATACAAAAAGAAGACCAGTATTGTCTCTTGGCCTGGGCGTTCACTCTGTTTGATTTATTTTTTGCCTTGTTTGCCTCTTGATGGTTTGGGGGTAGAATTTTCTTGTATGTATATTTTAAATTTCTCCCATTTTTTCGCTATTTGCCTTTTCACAGTCGTCATTCCACCAGATATTTCCAGAGTGTTTATGTGATTTCTTTGTTTTAAGCATGGGGTATAGAGTCATTTGCAGCCTCTAGGACTGCATTGGTAATGTAAAATAAAGATCGTTTTTATATTTTTTTTCGTGCATATCCTCAAACATAAAACGTGGACATACTTGCTGAAAATTTATCCCAATTAGCAAATTTATAATTGTACTTTGGAACTTTATCCTCAGTTAAATCTGTAATTCTTGTGCTTGTAATTTCAAAACTTGTTATAATCGGAATGTGATCACTATTTAAGCAATGAGCCAGTGTGTTCCACTCACAAATGGGAGCTAGATCAGGCGAAACCAGAGTTAAATCAATTGCCGTAGCTCTATGATTAGGATTATCAGGGATTCTTGTAACTCGACCATCGTTTTAATAGATAAAATGATGAATCTACAACATTCTCTATCAAACGATTGCTTGTGATATGGTCACAGTTCTTCTCCCAAAAAGGGGCATGTGCATTAAAATCTCCTGTAATTAGCACTTTTTTGCCTTTATCTGCCTGAAGCATACGGATCCATTCAGTGTTGTTATCATCTGGACCTTTTGGTAAATACACTGATAAGATGGTTAGTAGAATCTTATCAAACTGCACTGTCACAGCACAAGAATGAATTGTGGAAATATCTGATGGAATAGGATTAGGGCACAGTGTGTAATTTACCCCTTCATGTATGTAAATAGCCGTATTGATTTTTCCGTTTTTGTCTTCTTTTTGATAGACGGGAGGGAAGTAATAATTTTCTAACTTGGGGAGCTTATCTTTCTTTACATTTAATGACTGGAGGCTTAAGACATGATATTTATGATTTGCGAGATGTTGGACTAAATGTTCATAATTAGAAATCGTGTGTGTGTGTGTGTGTGTGTGTGTGTGTGTGTGTGTGTGTGTGTGTGTGTGTGTGTGTGTGTGTGTGTGCATGTGCACGCCAATGCGTGTGTGTAATCTGGGGGGCTTGTGTAAGCATGCTTCTGCATATGCATGTGCACATGCGTGTGCATATAAGTGTATCCGTGTGTGGCTGGGTACATAGGTGTGGAAGCATGTGCGTCTATGGGCGTACACGCATGTGTGCATGTGTGCGCGCGCACGTGCATTTTTTGTGCGCGGAATTGTGTGTATGTGCGTATGTGACCAAAATGACCTATTCAAGACTGTTTTTCATAGACAATGATATTGTGCAAGGTGTTAACGCCTCCAAAAATTTCAAAGAAGACACACACACACACACACACACACACACACACACACACACACACACACCCCGCTGATATTTATTGTCTTGATTTGAGTATCCCTCGTGTCTTTCTTTTAGATTCCTTCTCTCTCTCTCTCTCTCTCTCTCTCTCTCTCTCTCTCTGGGGTCACGTGACGTGAGCAGCAGCAGCAGCAGCAGGGCGCGCACTGATTGATCTGCGACATATGTCACACGTTGCATCATCGCAAACATGCCAGTTTCTGGACTCCCAGTGGCTGTGGAGAAGACCCTAAACGCCCCCGCTGACGGACTATAACGTCAGCAGCTGGAAAGTGTCGGGAGAAGGTGAAAACACTGTGGTTGTCTTGCGCCTCAAGCCCTCTACTCTCCAGATGTCAACAAACATGGCAGATCCTGTTCTGAACCGCAACACACGAGTTCAGTATTTCAGGAAAAAGCCATCCAGCCAGATCCGACAAGATCAGCAGAGAGCCAGTCAGCAGTAAGAGAGGCAGTTAAGTGGAAAATATGAAGAAGATACGGTAACTTCTATGAGTACTTCATCTCCGACTGACGTGCAGCTTGAAAACCTGTGTGCACATGACCCAGTAATGGAATGCACTGTGGCTACACACTTGCGTCAAACGGATGATCAAGTAAGATTGGAGACTGATGTTTTGAGCTTACATGATGGCACTGACACTGTTCACAGTGTGAATGTATTGACAGCTCCTTCCCCTCCTCACCACCTGACTCTGACGTCGAACCGTTTTGTGATAGCCTACAGGCAGGATTCAGTGTAAGTGTTTTTGAAAAGTTACGTTTGTTTCGGTCAGATTCGTTGCACGGTCAAATCCGTTGCTGGTGTACCAACTTAGGCAAAAATGACGTCATAACGTGTAGTTGCTAATGGTCACGGCAAAACTCCACAGTTCAACTAAGACTACTGCTACTGCTACTACTACTACTACTACTACTACTAGATTTTTGTCGGTCATTGTGCCGGCTCAGTATTTGCATTGAATTTGCCCAAGCAATGAATTTGACTGAAGCTGCAGTCAAATTAGTTGCAGCTGAATATCATGACCACTACTACGTCGACTACAACGCACCACTATTTTAACATTTTCGTTTTTTTTTTTTCTCATTCTAGGGCCCCATTGTGCGATTTTCAAAACCTTGGAATGAGATTGACAGGCGTACGATAGTCATTTGCAACGAAGTTGACTGATCAACAGCCAGTCAAATTGGTTGCAGCTGAAAATCATGACAACTATTACAACAACAACACAACAACAACAACAACAACAACAACAACAACTACTACTACTACTACTACTACTACTACTACTACTACTACGAGAGTTTTGTTGGTCATTGTTCCGGCTCAGTATTTGCATTAAATTTGCACAAGCAATGAATTTGACTGAAGCTGCAGTCAGACTGGTTGCAGCTGAATATCATGACACTACTACGTCGACTACAATGCTACCACTACTTCTACTACTTTAACATTTCGTTTCTTTTTTTCTCATTCTAGGGCTCAATCTTGCTATTTTCTAAAACTGGAATGAGATTGACAGGCGTACCATAGTCATTTGCAACGAATTTGACTGATCAACAGCCAGTCAATTGGTTGCTGCTGAAAATCATGACTACTACTATTACAACAAGAACAACAAGAACAACAAGAATAACAAGAAACATATCTACTTCACCAAAGTAATGTTGGCGATATCAGATGGTCTTGTATCCATCAGGTCTTCTTCGAATGAACCAGTTAGTTTGCTATTGTTTATTACTTGATTGTTTGAGTTGGCATACAGTTGCTGAATGATGGCTTTACCAAAGTGGTCTAAACTTCTAAATGACTTCCCCCACCACCACTGCTGAGGCTTCCCTGGAGTCCACAACTAGTGTACATCGGAGACTACCTTTTTAGAAAAAAGAAGTTCGATGATATTTGCACTGTTGTCATCCTGTCTGTAAATGATCGGTTCTGTTGGAAACCTGCCTGCTCTTCCCGAAGATCTTCGTCAAGAGCTTTCTTTATTTTCTCAAGTTTGATTCTAGCCTGCACTTCGCTTGGAATTGTCAGGGGCATGATTCCTCTCTATTTGCAGCAGAAGGAGACCCCCCCCCCCCCCCTCTTTGGTGTTTATTTAGGAGCTCTTTTATCCCGTTTGACTGGCAATTCATTCTTCATAATCTCTGCAATAATGGATGTAGTATTTCAGTTCATGATTTATAGTATTGGTTTTAACGCCATTCAGGTGTTAGGCTTGCTTGACCTGTCTTAAGGGAACTTGTGAATTTAATGACTTCACAGTTTTGTTTAAAGTTCAGTTGTCAACGACTAAAAGCGGGGGTTGTTGACAGTGTATATGGAGGTACATTTGAGGGAGGGTGATTCAGGATGTTCTCAAAGTGTTCAGACCATTTTTTCTCTCTATTCAGTCTCGATGGTAGTGGTGTTGCTGTTTTCACTGGTTGTTTCGATTTGTAATTGTTTCATGTTTCTAACTTAATACATGTATATTTACTGAAAATAACCACCCGCAGCTGTCATTGTTTTTAGCCACATCGTTTCTTGAATCATGCTTGACTGTGACACTCAGCCAGTTGTTAACTGAGTGAAGGCATCAGAAAGAGATCCGCGAACCCGTGATCAGCTCACTGTCTTCATTTAAAAGCACTTGACAATGGGCTGACATGGATGTCATGGACGGATTCAGTGAATAGTGGGCTGATATGAATTGCAGAGAGAGAATCAGTCCACAGTAGTCCACACACACACACACACACACACACACACACACACACACACACACACACACACACACACACACACGCACGTAAGCACACACACACACACACACACACACACACACACACACACACACACACACACGCACGTAAGCACACACACACACACACACACACACACACACACACACACACACACACACACACACACACACACACACACACACACACACACACACACACACACACACACACTTACACACACACTCGAAGTGCGCACGCACGAACGAACGCACGCACGCACGCATGCATGCATGCACGCATGCATGCATGCACACACTCACGCCGCACGCACGCACAGACGGGCGTGTGCGCGCGCGCGCGCGCGCACACACACACACACACACATTTATAGATTCCCAAACACCAATCATCCCCACGGGATGAAGTCACACACACCCAATATTATAAAAACTGTTTTGAAAATGGAACCTATAGATAGCAGAAATGAAACCAAAGACAATACAATGCAATCATGCATTTTAAGATGTCTTAGGGTTTCTTTCTACAGGAGATTTTTTTTTTTCTGTCCTTCATTCTTTCCTGGGGTTCTTTTTTATTTCTTTTTTCTTTTCTTTTTCTTTTCCTTCTTCTTTTTTGCCTCTCTCTTTACTAGTTTTATTATGTTTTCTCTTCTGTATAATAGAAAACAAACTTTGTTACAAACAAACACCTGTGGCGCGCCGATATGTTTTCCTCTTTTCGCAGGATACAAAACAAAATCGACATAAATAAGCAGCTATGGCGCACCAATGAGAAAACTTTCCTGTCCTTATTAGCATTTTTTTCTTTTTATGTCATTCTGTTCTTCTACCTTTTTATTTCATTTTTGTTAATATGCCCTGTCTTACTTACACTTTTCCTTTTCTTTTAATGCAATCTTTTTGTCATGTCCCCTTTCCTTTAGACACACGTCTGTCGTTTTGATGTATGCAGCTGGCGTGGATTTTGGTGTTTGCTTTTCTTCCTGTCCAGAAATTAAAGACATTTGGGTAAGCGTTTCATTGACGTTTTTCTGTTTTTGCATGCCCTGCACCAACCTGTGAACACGACAATCTTGTGGTGCGCTGTTCAGTATCTTAATTTTGGGATTTTTTTTCAAGTATCTATCTGCCTAGCTAGCTAGCCACGCAGTGTGTGTGTGTGTGTGTGTGTGTGTGTGTGTGTGTGTGTGTGTGTGTGTGCGTGCGTGCGTGCGTGCGTGTGTGTGTGTGTGTGTGTGTGTGTGTGTGTGTGTGTGTGTGTGTGTGTGTGTGTGTCTGTGTGTTTGTGTGTGTGTGTGTGTGTGTGTGTGTGTGTGTGTGCGTGCGTGCGTGCGTGTGTGTGTGTGTGTGTGTGTGTGTGTGTGTGTGTGTGTGTGTGAGAGAGAGAGAGAGAGAGAGAGAGAGAGAGAGAGAGAGAGAGAGCGAGAGAGAGAGAGAGAGAGAGAGAGAGAGATTTCAGTAGACTGATTTTATTCCTTGTAGGCAAAGTCATCATCATTCAGAAATGAAGGCTGCTCAAAACCACTATTGGTGGCATTATAATCCATCGTTTACATTTCTGTGTCCACAGGACAACCAGCTATCGAGACCGTCTTTGCCATTGATGGGTCAGATCTTTGGTTAGAACTCACTTTTTCTGTCGAGCGGGATAGCCCACAAATCTTGAATGTTATGTTCCGAAACTCTGTTCTGAACTTCCTACCTGTTAGACAATACAAATAGAAATTGACAGCATTATTAGAATACAGCAAAACGTAGCAGATTTTGCCGACTATCAACAGTAATCCTCTCTTTACAACCGCATCCACTTCAATGTATGGAGCTGCTAGGTGCCAAAAAGCAAGAGGTATTGTGAAGATGATTGAATAAAAGGATGTTGTGATCAAGGTGACGGTCAGTGGAGACACTTGCCGTTGTCTGGAATCCTGGATTGATTGTTGTACAGAAAGATGTGTGTGTCTTCTGACAGATCTGACCACTGTCCAGAGAAGAACACTGTTGCTGATTACCAAAAGCACTAACGGTCCAAACAACATGATGGCTAAATCTCATGGAATAAGCAATATGGACAACAAACCATTTGTACGTTTCAGACACACCATAAACTGTGCACACCTTATGACTAAATGCAATATCGAATCCATAGAGTTCGTGACAATTAATCACAGCGATGACGAAGGTCACTATACCAGCAGTAACTCGTGACATTCCCATTGTCCATACAGCTTTGACGCGAACTGGCCACAGCACAGAAGCTGCTCTTAGCATGCTAAGTGAAACTAGCATCCATGGAGATAAAGTCTGAGCCACGTGGAGTAGCATCTTGTACATTTTACACTGCCAGGAGCCGAGATTTTCAAAGGGTGGGCATCTTAAACTCCTTCTGAATCAGTGTGTGGAGGGGAACTAGTATCAACACCAGCTGGTCACAGCAGGCAAGTCCCAGGAAGAAAACGCTGTAGCTGGATGCAGGGAGACGAAGCATGATCAGGATAATCATAAAATTTCCCCAGATCCCAAACAAACACACAATAAAAAACCCAATTTTCTCGATCATTTCGGATGTCTTTATGAATGGTTTATATCGATCACTCCAAGTATCTCCTTTGGATATATCTAAGCGCGCTGTTATATTGCTCGTCCAAAATATCGAAACATCGAATGTTGACATTCTCAAACCTGAAGATTACGCCGAGTTCAGTTTAGTTATTGTGGTTTGCGTTCAGCGTTGCAGTTAATGGACATTGCTGTTTTCAATATCAATACAGCTGGCAATTAAATGCATGCACACGAATGCGTTGATCTGTCAAATGTCAACAACAACTGAAAAGCAGCAAAAGACAAAAATATTTCTTTTAATCACTGTGTATACTAGTCGTAAGTATCACAAGATTTCGAAATTATCATCACACACACACACACACACACACACACACACACACACACACACACACACACACACACACACACACACAGACACACACACACACACACACACACACACACACACACACACACACACACACACACTCATGCACGCATGCACGCACGCACGCACACACACACACACACACAGAGACACAGACAGACAGACAGACAGACACATACACACACACACACACACACACACACACACACACACACACACACACACACACACACACACACACACACACACACACACACACACACACACACACACACACACACACACATACACACACAGAGCCCCTGCTGCTTCTTTGTGTTGTGTTCATGTTCGTCTGTGTAAAAATGGGGGTGGGGGGAGGGAGGTGTGCATGGAGAGGGTATTGAATATTACATGTTGAATTGTTTGATTCAGGGTAGGATTATGTTATTGCGCAGTTTTGATGTGTATATGTCGTATGGTTATGCTGATGAGCATACATTTTGATAATCATTAGTGAGACAGTTTATTAGCGAACTTTGTGCATTGTAGATGCTGTGAGTTTCGATACAAGAATTTTGCTGAATCACGGAACTGGCGTAGGCTTTCAGCCCTTCTGTGATTTCTGGTTAACCTCAGAGTTGTGTGAACAAATATTGTTACCACATGCTCGCGAATTTGTTTTTCTTTGTGTATAGCAATTTGTCAACCTGTAATCCCTCCTCCGGAAATGAGGGAAAAAGAGGAATTAGAGAGGTTGAGTTTGGATATCATTTCCCCGTAATTGTTTCCTTTTATTGATTGCAGTCCCTTCCTTTGTAAGCAGAGGGGGGTTTGGGGCTAGTAGTAGAATTTATTAGGAGAAAGAAGAAAAAAAAGGAACAATTAACACATAGCAAATTAGGGTTCTTCCCTGTAAAGCAGAGCAAGTTAACAAGGAGGGAGGGGGTTTGACAGTGCTTACCTCTCCTAGCATAGTCACATAAGACATCCCACACAGCTCCATATTCTGGAACTATATACAGACCATGATTGGCATGCAGAGTTTGTTCCATTACCTTCTCTCTGGTGCTTCATCTCACCTTTTGGTCACCTGCCCATTTCCCTACCTTCTTACGTCTTTCACCTTCTCTGCACCTTCCTGCCCTGGGAGCGCTGGGCTGCTGACGTCATCCCGGCCGAGATCGAGCCCCACTGAGTGCTTGCACGAGGCCTCGCAGCCATGGTGATCGCCGTCAGCTGGAGGGCTCCTGCCGGATCTCCGTGCCGTGAATCCTGTCGGCGTGGCTTCTGCAGCGCTGCAAGGACTCTTGTCCTCCGCTCCCACGGCGAGTCCCTTCGTGTTGTGTCGTGTGACTGTTGCTGGAGAGAGTGTGGCCTGTTTCCTCTCCCTTTGTAATAACTGTGGCCGACTCTCGGGACTTGTGACCAAGATTCGCTACCCTTTGAAGGAAGTGACTGATGCAACATGTGGCACATACTCCTGTGTGCTGGGAGTTGAGAAAACTCAACATATTTATCTTTGATGTTGGTTGTGTGTGTGTGTGTGTGTGTGTGTGTGTGTGTGTGTGTGTGTGTGTGTGTGTGTGTGTGTTGTGTAGTACATCCCTTTATGCTAAGAATGTCCCCCTCTTATCCTCTTTGGGTTGAGCGGGGTGGTAGCATTTTAGGTTGGGTATAGAGTGGCGAGATAAAGTGGGGGGGGGGGGGGGGGGGGGGGGGGGAGGAGTCCAAGGGTTGGCGTTGTTTTGGATTATCTTTTCTTTTGGAAGTGTGTTTTTTTCTTTTTACCCGTGTAGGTAGCTCAGATTTCTATATAGGCACTCTTTTCCCGACTTTCATTTTTCTCCTCTCTACTTTTCCTTCTGTTTTTCTTTTATTCTTCTGTATGGCCCTTTCCCACAGAGCGTGATTGGTTTTCGTTGGTGCTTGTCCATATGTAATAAAGTGTTGTCTTAGTTGTTTACCTCTGCCTCCTTCTATTTGTCCGTGTGTGTGTGGCGATTCGCTGATCCCGCCTGGCCCCTCTCCTGAACCCTGTCATTTTTGACTCTCTCTCTCTCTCTCTCTCTCCTCTCTCTCTCCCTCTCTCTCTCTCTCTCTCTCTCTCTCTCTCTCTCTCTCTCTCTCTCTCTCTCTCTCTCTCTCTCTCTCTTTTCTCTCCATCATCTGTGTGAGTTCTCAGGAAATACGCTCGCACGCACGTATGCACACACACGCATACACTCACGCACGCGCGCGCGCGTGCGCGCACACACGCACACACACACACACACGCACACACACACACACACACACACACACACACACACACACACACACACACACACACACACACACACACAGGCACACACACTCTCACACATACACACACATGTACATACGTGGGCGCAACGTACATGCGCATATATGCTCTCTCTCTCTCTCTCTCTCTCTCTCTCTCTCTCTCTCTCTCTCTCTCTCTCTCTCTCTCTCTCTCTCTCTCTCACCTCACACACACACACACACACACACACACACACACACACACACACACACACACACACACACACACACACACACTCACAAACATACACACACACACACATGTGTCGAAGACAATTTCACGTTGGATTAGACCGACGAATTACATGTAAAAGCCGGATAATTCTAAAAGACAGTACCTTGCTCTACTTGTAAATCTGAAGCAATGCCACAATAAATTCATAGTTATAATCCAAAATCATACCGAAACATTCGCATCCATCGTCCCTCCTCCCTTCTCTCTTACATCAATTTATAAATAGCGTAACACATTATTTTTGTTAAAAAAGGAAAAACAAACAAACAAACAAACAAAAAAAAAAGAAAGAAAAGAAAAGAAAAGAACACACACACACACACACACACACACACACACACACACACACACACACACACACACACACACACACATAAACAGCAACTCACACAACTGACAAGAAAGGTTTTCTTCTTCCTCATTCGCCTCTCTTTAGATGTCTAGCCCAGTGTCCTGGATGAAGGCTGTCGTCCGCGGCAGCTCCTCCATGGGTGCCGTACAGCTTGGCCTCCAGTGCTGTCGGTGTCGGCCCGTATCTGATTCGGAATGCAGCATGCGTCGGACAGTTTTAGAGGATATGTTCTGCTGTCGTTTGTCCCTGACTACAAGGGCACTCTCCAGACTGTCCAATGCTGAGTTTTGTGTGCATGTGGTGGCGCAGACAGTTGTGTCCAGTTCTCATTCGGACAAGAAAGGTTTAAAATATCTTAGAATTATCAGATATTTAAAAAGAAACCTCCAATCGGATAATTTTTTAATTAAACATGCAGCTGCTAAAGTCATTACCCAGCCAGTCTCTCTAGTCGGCTGCAATACACTTGGAAGTGTAAACGGTATATTTTGATATATGATCTTTTCATGAATTGCTTGAAAGTAAATTTTTTGTGCTCGTGTATTCAAATAAGAAATGAGTTATGTCAGGTTGAAGACCACAAATACAGACAGGGGAAATATTAAAAAAATCTTCACAATCATGCATTAACCCACAGTCGCTGTATTAAAGTTTCTTACTGGGATTGGTCCTGGAGAATTAATGCATCGTTTTTCCCAGGACTAGTCACATTCCATCGCGAGCATCATTCAAATATTGTTCCTGTCGATTTTTCCAAATTGCATTTGATGAAATACTATTAGCTTCCGAGACAGAAAGAGGTATATTAAAAACAATGAAGTCTGATTTCCCAGAAGCTTCCTCTTTAGCACATACATCAGCTATCTCACTACCACACAGACTGGAACGGCCAGGATGCCACAATAGCGATATATCTGAACCTCGTGTAATAAGCTGATGAATTAAAATCTGACGATGATTGATGGTGTAAAGCCATCAGAGCTGAATTTGCGAGTATGAGTATGAAAGCAATATTTGGTACTGATAAGCTCTGCAACCCTAGAAGCCAGAATGAGAGGACTATCAGTCTTATTTAAATCTCCATATGTGCAGATTATCTCCGCTCTTTGACTAAGCCAAGGTGGACGCAGATGACGAGGAATCTTGGCAACGTGGTCAAACGATAGATCACAGTTCTGGATCAATGGACGTGTAGAATCTAATAAAGAAGTATAGCTTGTTTTATTTCTAATATATCTCGAAATATAGGTGTCCTCATCAAGTTCAGAGACAACTGAGTTTGGAAGGGATCTCACCCTCACCATGAGTTTGCAGGCGCAGATTCTTCTGTATTCATCAAGAGTAATATCCCAGCTTCTTTATACGTCATATCAATAGAAGCCCAATCACAGTAACCCTAACGCTGATTTAAATGCAAAAGAATCAATACTCGTTAATTTATGGAAATCCGACACGGAAGCCGTGAAAAAAAAAACCTTCCTGACCATAAGATGTGAGAGAACGACGAACTAAACTGGAGGCAACATGAGCAAGATTTGAACCACAATTTATAAGAGGGATACCTGATAAAACGCGCAACGAAGCACTTTTTCCTTGCTTGCTTTTTCAATGAGATAGTTAATGTGTTTGTTCCAGACTAGTTTATAATGTAATCTAAAGTAAAAGGATATTTATAGAGCGCTTTACCTCGCGACAGCCCAAAGC
>JADBJO010023027.1:17500-27084 GCA_016801955.1 Conus betulinus
AATGTCCAACGATTCAGAAAGAGTCTTGTCCCTCAACTTTTCCAGTCCCCCCCCCCCCCCCCCCCCCCCCCCCCCCCCCCCCGGTCAGTTACATTCTGAGTGTCTGTGCTCCCACTCTGTGTTCTTTTATGGAAACTATAGACCAGTGCCATAAACATCTGGACTCCTGCTAGGAGAGTTTAAAGCTCGATTAGGATCTGACTATATCTCTTTTCTCGGTGGCACTGGACTCTTGGTCATCAGAAAAAAATGAAGAAAATGGACAAAGGCTGTTTGAATATTGCTGCAATGATCAGCTCTTTGTAACCAACCCATTGTTTTAACCAGGCCAGACCATACAGTGTTCTAGAGACATCCCTCATGTTGCCATTGGCACTGACCATACAGTGTTCTAGAGACATCCCTCATTTGCCATTGGCACTGACCATACAGTGTTCTAGAGACATCCCTCATGTAGCCATTGACACTGACCATACAGTGTTCTAGAGACATCCCTCATGTAGCCTCTGGCACTGACCATACAGTGTTCTAGAGACATCCCTCATGTAGCCTTTGGCACTGACCATACAGTGTTCTAGAGACATCCCTCAGGTAGCCTTTGGCACTGACTCAATGCAATCACCACGAGAAGAGCCTCGCTGAGTTAAGCCAGCATGACTAGCAGTAACCACAGAGCTGACTTACACCGATAACGCTCTTGTTGGCTGCAAATAATAATCTTAAGCAAACGTGCCTTACATTCTGAACAGATGGGACGCCCTACCGTTAGCTCTATCAGACTGACGATTCCTGACTGTGTGAACATTTTGCTGATTCTGTAGAGCCAGCGCTCTAAGACTTCCTCAGCAATGGCAGAAGAGAGGTGGAACTACATCCGTGGGAAAATACGAATTTATACGAAGTAGTAGACAAAAACACAACCTGGATGTTTTGAAAGTGAAACAAGAGCTGGAGCCTGGCCATTGTACGTTCAAAGAATTTGTTTTCGTTCGTTCAGTTAAGATTAATAAGTTCTTTTATTAACGTCTGTTCATCACGAGTGATATCAGACAATAAATGAACGAAAACGTCTATACATTTCCTCATATAAGTTCTCATATACAGAGATCTTCTGATACAGACCCTGACACTCATGTTTTGGATCCTCATAGTAATCTAGATACTTCTGACTTACCAATAATAGTCGTAATTTCAATTATGAATATATTATTTTTAAATACAGCTTTCATTTTTCTATTTCTTCGATATTGATTTTTTTTCTTCATAAAGTTCTGTTAATATATGACGATCTAATGATAGAGGATGAACTGAAATAGAAAATGAACAGATATGCGCAACATCAAGAAAAAAGATTAGTGTTCCCTGTATTCACCTTTAACCTCATAATCATCCTAGCTAACTGACATAGGCAGTCGGGCAGTACAGCATTTTATTTATTTGCGTTGCTTTAGATCGCTTGATGCGTTTGCTGCCGCTGGAGACTGTCTGTGCCTGTTCCTTGATCAAGTTCCTAACATCAGAACATAGCTTGAAGATTCCTTAGTACTTGTCTCTAGTCTAAGCTGGCATTCTAACATTTTCTTGTGACGTAAACAGACATTGTTAGTGTTATGTTGCTTTCGTTGATTTGCTGCTTAGTATACTGGTCGATCATCAGTATGTAGTGGCAGTATGGTGAATAGTTCTGTAATTGTAATGTTTCTAGTATGACGTGATTCGTTTTGTGTTTGTTTGCGCAAAAAACCTTTACCAGACAATAGTGGTTCGATGTACTCTGAATATTTTAAACTCTGAAATGCATTTCAAACTGTGTAAAATCACTTGCGAAAGATGAAGGTTTTGATGTAAAAGTTCTGATAGATTATCTCAGTGTTGTGTCTGTTCTTCATTAAGCTAATCTCTTGTGAGACAAAAAAAATAATGAAAAGGCATATGCAACAATTAATGCTATCACGATAAAAATCATTACTGGTTCTGAAATGTGTGTCCTTGGTGGTAACTAGCCCCTCTCTTTCTAAATTGTGAGTCAAAGGGCTGGTGTTAACGTCTACCACCTGGCCTTTGGGGATTTTCTTAAGGTATTCAGCTGAAGTTGCTCTCTATGTTTTTCATCGGCGATGTAGGTTGTTTAGCAAGCACTTTCGACAGCCTGTGGCGTGAGTTTGGCCCGGTGAAGTGGACCTCCAAGAAAAGGTGTGTGGAATGGCAGACTCACTTTGATGGACCGCTGACTTTGCCCAAGCTACCAGACTTTGTTGCTAACCAGCATGACCAGAGAAAGCGGAAGAAGAAGTTTAGAAAGCATGACTGTCTGTGATATCCAGCCAGTCGTTGATTTGATAAAGTCGTTAAACGAAATCTGTGGGCCACGATCAGTTCATTGTCGTCGTTCTAAATCACACGACTATTGGCTGACATGGATCTCACAGACATCCAGTCAACACAGGCTGACATGAATCACACGGAGTAAGTTATCAGTGGATGGCGCGCTCGCTGATACACACTCAAAACACACAACACACACACACACACACACACACACACGCACACACATGCACACGCACGCGCGCACGCGCGTGCGGGCGCGGGCGCGCACACGCATGCACGCACGCACGAACACGTACATGCACACGAGAATGGACGTGTCATCTCAGTTCATAATCAATAATACTGGCTTTAACGCCATTCAGGTGGCATGTTAGCTTGTCCTGGCTGGCCTGTCTTAAGGGAACTGATAAATTTGATGACTTCAGGTTTTGTTCAGAGGACAGCTGTCAACGCCTAAAAGCTGAGTTGTTGTCGGTATATATAGAGGTACATCTGAGGGAGGGCCATTCAAGATGTTCTCAAAGTGTTCAGACCATTTTGCTCTCGATTCAGCCTTAAAGGCAGTGGTGTTGCTGTTTTTACTGGTTGATTTGTTACTTTTTTCATATTTCTTTCTTGATACATATGCATTTACTTTCAATAACCACCTGTTGTTGACATTGTTTTAGCCACATCGTTTTCTTGAATCATGCTTGACTATGACACTCAACCTGTTGTTAAGTGAGTGAAGGCATCAGAAAAAAGTCAGCGGACCCGTGATCAGCTCAATTCTTCATTAAAAAGCACCTGACAATGGGCTGACTTGGATGTCGTGGACGGATTCAGTCAACAAGGGACTGATAAGATCTCCACAATGAGAGTCAGTCCACAGAATTTCACACACACACACACACACACACACGCGCGCGCGCGCGCGCGCGCGCGCACGCACGCTCCCACACACACCACACACACACACACACACACACACACACACACACACACACACACACACACACACACACACACACACACACACACACACACACACACACGTAAGCACGCGCACACACACACACACACACACACACACACACACACACACACACACACACACACACACACACACACACACACACACACACACACCACCCACACACACACACACACACACACACACACACACACACACGCACGTAAGCACACACACACACACACACACACACACACACACACACACACACACACACACACACACACACACACACACACAGCACACACGTTGGCAGGGGCATTTTCGTATTTTGTCCTGTCCTATATTGAGAGCAAATGAATTAATCGACCACGCTACTTCCCTCCAAGCCAACATGGATTTTGAAGATAAAAAGATGGGCTGTGCATGTTTCTTCGAGCAGTCCTCTTCCTTTAAGCTAATCCTCATGCACTATGAGATTTGTTTAGCGAACAAAAAAAAAGGAAAAAAAAAAGGATGTATATGGTCCTCAAAATGTATTATCTTCTGTGTCTTTCCTTTTGTTCTCTACATCCACATTACAAAAAAGGGAGCCTCCACCACTGATGACTATCTGAGAACCTAGCAGTGCCAGGGAAGAGAAGTGAGCAGTCAGCCAACGACAGCATCACCACCAACGAAATCAGACAAAGGCATTTAAGTAAACGCAACACAAGATATGCCACTCAAAAATTAGACTGTACAACCACCGCTAGTACTGAAGCTGAGCAACATGATAATGGTGCATTCACAGTCTCCAGGGATAAATAGGTCCTGTAGCAGATACAAAAGGATATTTTTGAAAGGAATGTGAAAATTTCAGAATGAAAAGGAAAAGAAAACATGAATAAATTTTCCCGTTCAAGTCAGTTTATAAAAGAAATGAAGACAATCTGTCCTGGAGCAAAATACAACACTAAAGAAAGGTTTCATGTGGGAACTCTCTTTGTATTATGAACTGCTGTAAGAGTGACAGCATAAGCACTTCACATTTTTGTGGCGTTTTGTTTTCTCATTTAGGGGCATCTCGGGTTGACAAATAGAGGAGTGGCCTTCACTACGGAAGGTAGCAATGAATAGCTGGCTTTCCATTGAATTAGCAGTCACAGACCAATGATGGTGGTTTTGCCACTAGTGGAGTTGGGCTGCCTGTGGCAAGACTAATTCTAGAACATGCTCCATTTGTCCTGTCATACAGCTATCTGAGAAGACATGCATGAGTCCCAGATGGTATTATATTTCAATGTCTATTATCTGGTTCGCAGAGTGAATGGAGGAATCAAGCAAGTGCTCAAGGTAGTAACCAATGGCTGTATGTAGAAAATGGAAAATTCTGGGCCATTTCCATGGGTGAGTATGAGTGGAGATCCCTCTGTTTATTTCTGCAAAGCATCTGACTGATATAACAAAGAAGCAACACTCCTCTGCCCTCCCATCCTACCGAATCTCTCTCTCTCTCTCTCTCTCTCTCTCTCTCTCTCTCTCTCTCTCTCTCTCTCTCTCTGTGTCTCCTTTACTAATGACACTGTGTGTTCACTTTTGCTGAGTGTTATGACGAAAAGGTGTTTTTGGAAGACTGTAAAAGACCTTTGCGTCATTAGCTCCTTAAAGTTTCCCCGTGAAGCTACGATTTCTGCTCGGCTAAATAGTTTATCATTCTCATGTCATAGCTCGTCTTGTAATTTGTTTATTTGTGTTGTGTTCTGAATTATGTCATGTTTTAAAATTAATGTTTCGTCAACCACTTTTTAGCTCGTTTGGGACACAGTAGTCATATTGGTTTGGGATAGTGAGATCTTTATTTCGAGCCATGCCATGAAAACCTTGGTGCTTTTTGTATGGAGAACAACACTAAGTGAAGGACAGACTGGTCAGCAACATTTCTCATCAAGGCGTTGTGAGGGCATAGTTGTGAGTCTTTGTAATGACACAGGAGTTTAAGTCGTAAGAGGCTATGACAAGAAACGAAGTTAAAACATGTTGATTTTGAGATATAGACGATCTGTAAATTGACATAGATATGACGATTTATTCCTGTTTTACTTTCTTTACAGGAACTTTACTCATTTAGAATGTGAAATAATTTACTGGATTTTGAGAAGGGTACCTGGGCCAGAGGCAAACATCCCAAACCAGGCAGGTTTTCGAGTGGTGGATAAAGGGATGATCCCAGATATGAGGGTTAGCTGAGATATGTCAGGCTTGCCAAGTCAAATAAGCAATCACGGACCAAACAGCAATATTCCTAGCAGGATGGGGCAGGATGACAGGCAACACTGTTATCTCCACCTGAATACCCCATATGTCCTATGACAGGAAAGGTATGCGATCAGAGCCACGCTATAAGCTCCAAGCCCTGGAGAAAGACACCTAAGTGAACAAACCACCCCCTTGTGCTAAAGGGATAGGACTTTTAGTCTTACACTGAGGGGAGACCCCCAGTCAGAAAACAGGTTTCGAGAATAAAATCAGGACAAACACGCATAACAATATGATTATGCGTCAGACTACACTATCGTCATGGCATCGTCCCTCTAAGCGATAACTGGGGAGGGGCATATCCAGGCCTTCAGTCTCAAAGGGACCAACACAAGTAACCCTGGTGTCTTTGTTAGCCTGAACGTTGTGGGAAGGCAGTGAAATGCTACTAACCATACAAACCAGACACTTATTAGCCCACAGTGGCTCGTAGAATACTGAAAGATAAAAGAGTAACCTCGAACTTCAGGTGTTTCTCCATAAAAAAACGACATTGACGTCATTTGCATTCAGTAGACTCACTTGAGAGATCCTCAACGATTCCCCATGACAAGTTATGAGGTTTTCCGCCAAGACCGTGAAGACAGACACAAGGGAGGAATAAAACTTCCACCCCTGCAGTGGAGCTGTGCAGATCAGGAAAGAAAGAACTGGAATAGCCTGCCATCAAGCTGCTGTGCTCAGAAGAGACTTACTGATCACAGACTGATACAGCCCTCTTGTCTCAGCTCTTTGCGCCCCACAAAGCGAACTTACAATCATCCAGACACCTGCTGATTGGAGATTTCAACAGTCGTAGTCCAAGCTGGGGCTACAACAAAAAGGACTCGCGTGGTGAAGAACAAGAGTACTGAATGATGGAAAACAAACTCATTTTCATCAATCAGCCTGACGACAAACCCACCTGCTACACCAGAGCATGGAAGATCAGCTCAACACCAGACCTGGCAATAGCTACAAAAGGCATCCAACGACTCACCCACGGAACAGTCAGCACTCATGACAAAGCGACCATATAACCCGTGATCATTACCATCTCTGCTATATGATGTACTGAGCACAGCTTGGAACCAAGCTGGAACTTTAAACGAGCTAACTGAACCATATTCACAGAACAGAAGGCTTCCTCTACAAGAAAATCAACACATCCAACAGCCTCGACAACAACAACAACAAACAACAACAAAACAGTACTCTGGCTATGGCCAAGCAATCCATCCCAAGGGGAAAGTGAAGACATTGCAGGCCAGATTTGAGCGATATTCTAAAATAGCTTCATACAGAATTAAATTATGCCAAAGAGGATATGGAGCAGAGCTCCACTCTAGAGAAACACAGAGAGACACCAGCAGTGAAAAGACTTTCAACTGCCATAAGAAGAAGAGATCAGGAAGAGCTGGACTGAGAAGACCAGCAATCTGAAAGTGGAGAAGGGCACGAGCAAAATGTATACCTTGATGAGAACCCTAAATGAAGGCACTGGTGTGAGATACAGCAGAAGTGTCACTGAGGAAGATGGTAAACATTATGCTGGCAAGATCCTGGCATATTTCCACAAAGAAGGAAGTAAAACAACACTGTCTGATTCTCGAATGCAGGAAGTCTGCAAGGAGATTTAACGACAAGCTGAAAACCCAGAAACCAAGCCATTCTTGGATGACAGCCTGCTCCATGGCAGAATTCAACAAAGCCATCAAGAAACTCAAGTGCAAGAAAACCCCAGGGAAAGATGGTATCCCAAAACACATTATTAAGAACCTTGGACCCACAGCCAGACAGAAACTCCTGATCATGAACACGGGTACATGGGGAATTTCCAGACCAATGGAGAGAAGCAGTCATCATCCCCATCAGAAAGAAACACGGAGACAAAACCAAGAAATCCAGCTACCGACCCATCAGCCCTCTCAGTTATCTAGGCAACAGATAGTAAACATAACACCACTGAAACACCAGGTCCTGGGAAGAAAACCACCTGCTCAGCAACACACAGGTACTCTACCGGAAGAGCTGCCATACAGACGATCAGCTCGTGTATCTTGTACAGGAGACAGAAAATGTCTTTGAAGAGAAAAAGAAGCTACTCACTTTCTTTGTGGACCTGACAGAAGCATTTGACAAAGTATGGGGGCAGGACCGCACTTAATTAAATACCTCCATGTAACATATCATACTACATTTTCAACACACAACGCACATCAGGCACACTGTACCAGCTCAACAGCATAAATCAAGGTAATATATGTCATCATAAATGCACTTTAATGTATTCCATCATACTGGCTTAATTATGAAAATCAAGGTAATATATCACATTATCAATGCACAAAGGCAATACATCATATCAGCTCAACAGAGTGAATCAACAGAGGATAGCCCAGTGTTGGTCAAACAACTCCTCACCCTTTGTTGAAAACCTGCCTGTTCTTCTCTGAGACGTGCAGCAAGGGCTTTCTTTACTCTCACAAGTATGTTTCTTATTCATCTCCTTCTGCAGCAGTAGGAGAGTCTTTGCTTCAGAGGTGGTTTAATCAGGTGCCCTTTTCCCCATGTATCTGGCATATGTTCTTTTTTTTCTCCAGACTTTCTGCGAGAATCAACGTCGAATTTCACTTGATACAGTGCTGACATAACAAGCATCTTGTGGCCTTCTTGCAGGCTCTGCTTTGCCTGTCTTTAGCTTACTGGTGGGTTTGATTACCTCAGGCTTTGAGTCAAAGGATTGGTGGTAACATCTAAAAGCTGGCCTTTCGGGATTTTCTTAAGGTGTTCAGCTGAATTTGCTTCAGCTGAATTTGAAACTGATGTCACATATACACACCAATGCAAAATGTTGTCGTATATTTCATCTTCATGGTGAGCCTGCTCACAACTGGATGCGAATGCGAATATTTATTCAGATTAAGGCCATGGCCCACACTGAAGGTGTGGTATCTGCATATACATGATATCAATTACTGAAATGAAGGAAAAAGACACAAGAAACAATGTTATTAGGAATATACAGTACGTAACCTCTTTTGTGCTTGATAAATGTACATAGCAAGGTTAAAGAGAATGTCTTCATTTCTTGATGCCAGGAGTAAATTAACTATGAAATACAAGGGTCAGAATAAAACTTTGGCTTTATGAATTTTATCCTGAGGTCATGAAAAGCAGGACAGCAAAACAGGAAATGGATTTCATCTTCCTTGGCCAGGTTACATAGACGGCATGTCAGTTCATTATCACTCACAGCACTGTATCTGAAAGCGGTGACAAGCTATATCAGAAACACCAAATCTAAACTTACATAGCGCACTCTTAATATATCTGTTCATATCCATTTTAATGTATGGCTCCATCACATTAGTTGTTTTAAAGAGTCTGTACTGCGCAAATCTGTCACTGCTATAAATATGATCATGCCAGTCCTGCCATCTGCAGTCAATAATTCTTTGTTTAAAACATTTCAAGAACCCTACAATATTTTCAACCCTGGTTATCCCAAACATAAGCAAAGCCATATGAAATTTAAACAGTGACGAACATTGGTAGCCCATGTCTTCTTGCCATTACAGTCCAAATTTCTCAATATCTTATAAGCTTAAAAGGTATTTTAATTTCGTCCATTCTTGTTATTTTCAGCCAGTATTTAATGCATTTCAAAAACGAATTAACATAAATCGGATATCTTCCCAAATCACCATATACTAAATCATTCGGTGTTCGATTATCTACATTCAGAATTTTTTTCATAGCATACAAATGCACATTTTCAATAACAACGCTTTTCTCAAGTGCCCAAATTTCTGCTCCATATTGTAAGATTGGCTGCACCTGAGAGTCAAACAGCTTTGAGAAAACTGTAAAAGCACTACAATTCAGTTTATCTAAAATGTGAAGTATAACTGTAAATAGAATCCTAAATACTTATATGCATTGACTACAGCAATATACTGACCGTCACAAATCCATATCTCATTTCGTGCCAAATAACCACCTTTTAACGAAAGACAATGATATT